>JZKD02S2270393.1:413913-442451 GCA_000966675.3 Picea glauca | reverse complement strand
AAAAAAGCACCCGAGCCAAGTCTATAGGTGACGAGGAATAACGTAGCCAGAGGATCTAGAATCAAATGCTAAGCGTCGACAGCACAATGTCAGGTTTCCTGTTTATGAGTAATCACTAAAATGTTGAAGTAATCACCGAGTGTCAAATGTATCAACAACAGGAACGCCCAGGAATGCACAAGTGGTAACAGAAACGTCCTCGACATCTGATAGTAGGGGTACATACTGACTTTTTATTTCGAGCGATAAATTCTTCAGTGAATAACACAGGAGTCCAAACAAGAGCCCAAGTGTTGATCAAATGCGCCCATTTTCAAGTCTCAAGTGTGCCAAGAGAACTGATTTAATATGCACCAAAGCTGCTAACTCTGTCGAAATAAGAGGAGGCTTCTGCAAGGCAAGTTCAATGAAATAGTATATCTGTTAATATGGATTGGTTACCTCAATAGGAAGTGAAGGATATGGTAGTATCAATTTGTTGGCAAGATTTCCAAGGTTCCAAAGAGGTTGAAGTAATGAATGCCTCAAGTTGCTAAATATTGAAAAGGATATGATTTACTATGTTTTTCAAGCATCAGTTCATGATCTTGTAGTATTGAGTTTCTTAGCTTGACATGATGTCAGATATAGTTTGAATTATGCTCCTTCCAAATACATGAATTTAAGGTAGTATGCCAGATTATTGTAGCTTATCATCATGTTTCTATTGTTAATCATGTCCAACTACTTTGAGTTTTGAATATTGTAGGGTGGATCGAAGACTAGTTGACATATAAGGAGTTGATACCATCATTTAAAACAAAAAAAATACAACTGTCAGATCTCTCGAGTCATGGTGAAATATTATACATTGTTTTACATTGAAAGTGGTGAATTAACATAGAAAATGTTCATTGTGAGTTCAGTTTAGTTTTTGAATGTGGAGTAATCCTATTTTCATCAATACAGAGGGTAAAGATATTGTTCAGACTGCATCTGACACTTTTCATGGCTTGAAAATTAAGGATGGGAAGAAAACAAATATTTCGCAGTGAGTTAAAGATACGCTGCGAAATTGCACAGTTGATCAAGATTGGTCCTTATTCGATTTGCCAGCTGAGATAAATGTTCCAAGTCATCATGTGGACTAGAAGGAGTATATTTTTGTCACCGAGCCATGTAATTTTAATGTGATTTTCTTGTATTAATTGGACTAATAAATCAAACCCTAAAATATAGGAGTTCGTTGCAATTACTTAATAATTCGTTGTAACTCTTTCTAGAATGAGAAACCCTAAATATTTCGACTCTTTTGAGTTAGAATATAATGTAATTATATATATGGTGAAGGAAAGGAGGGTGAAGATGTTTGGGGTTTGAGAAAAATGACTCTTTGGTTGTCGTATTTGTTTTTGATATTAATGAAAGCTTTCAAGCTAAAGGACTTGAATATTTTTCTCAGAGATTCTTGTGTTAGTAATATGAAATTTTATTTTCCTTGTGAATGTTTCCTATATTTTTTTTATCATGATGTTTATTTTTCTGTTTTGAATGGATAATTATAGATAGATAATTCATCATTGATGATATTTATCTCACATCCAATTTTCTACATTAATCTTTTGATATTGTAACAGAATTCATCCACTGACAGGTGCTCTTTTATAATTGATGTGTTTATTTCTTCTCACCACCATACTACATTATCTTTGATGACTAACAGGTTGCTAGATACCTATCCTTTGAAATTACTTTGTTCATATTAACCAGTTTGAAAGTCTTTATTCTTTATTATAACTCCATGCCCAATGGGTGTTTCTGTCAACCCTAACACCATATTTTGAAAAAATCACTTAACTGAAGATCCAGCCATTATTCCTATTTTATAACCAATCTTTTCTATGCCTGAGTTATTAGAGAGAGCCCTATCTTGGTTGGAAGGGCTAGCTTCCAATCCACAAGTTGGTTTGTGGTTACCTTTGGGTTTTCCTTCCACAACCAAGGAAAATAGAGTGATAACACTATCCAAGGAAGACTTGCAGAAACAAAATTTGTTAAAGTGATGCAGTTGGAATCCGCAAAGGAAATATGGGGAAAACTGGTAAACAATTATGAAGGAGATGAGAAAGTAAAGTTGGCCAAACTTTCAGTTCACATAATGCAGTTTGAAATCCTAAGAATGAGTGAATATGAAAATATTGTCGGTTTCTTTCTCAGAGTGGATGAGATTGTAAACACCATGAAAGGGATAGGAGTGGAAATTAAAGAAGATATGGTAGTCCAGAAGGTAATTATATCTCTTCCCTCAATACTTGATGCAAAGGTATTAGCTATAGAAGAAATGCATGAACTAGACAAAATGATTATGTATAGGTTCCATGGAATTCTGACTACTTATGAGATGAGAACTAGGAAAGAAAAGCCAAATATAAAGGATATGGTATTCAAATCACCAGTCAAATCATCAACATATCAAGATCACGATTCATTAGAACACTTCTCAAATGACAAAGAATATAACTTTATGAGGAATTTGAAGAGGGGCTTTGGAAAATATAAAGGTATGTTACCATTTAAATTCTTTCATTGTGGTAACGTTGGTTATTTTCTCTCTAAATTTCCTTTTAAAGGAAATAGCGCCAATGAAAAGGAAAGAAAGGGCAAGGATAAACCTAGCAATTTAAAAAATTCTTTTAAAATGAATAGATTTTATTCAATGGAGGATAGAAGAAGCTCTGATGAAGAAGAAGATGAGCCAGATATAATTTAGGATGAACAAATTCTCATGGCTTTGGAACAACAAAAATATAATCAAACAGACACAGAAGAGTGTGAAGTTGTAGTAGATATGGAAGGATAACTCATTAGTGCTCTAGAGGAAATATCCTGACTAAATAAAAATAACACACTAAGAAAAGAATAGTTGCAGGTCTACAAAGATAAATACAATAAGTTCTATGAAGAAATAATAATCTTAAAAATTTAGCTAGAAGAAGCCAAAAGAATCGAAAAATTATTGATGGATCAGATAAAACAAAAGGAGAATATCTACGAAAAACTAGAAGAAGAAATAGTTTCCTTAAGAAAATATCTAGAGACATCCAAGACTCAAATACAATTCATAAAAGGATCTGAAACTCTAGGTAACATTCTAAGCAATCAAAGATCACTAGATGACAAGACATGGATGGGATATAAGGAAAGTCTAGAAATTGTCAAAGATGATTCAAGCACCAACATGATAGCTAGTGAAAATCCTACAAGCTATGTAAATGCTCTCAAGGTAAACAAGAGTCATCCTAACCAAGAAAAAGATGAAAAGAAGAAGCAGTTAGAACTGAATCATCCCAACTATGAAGCAAGGAAGGAACAAGTGCATGAATCTTATCAAGTTGGAAAGCAACTGATTCCTACAAGTTTTTCATTCCAAGGAATCCAAATTTTTTCTATGGATATTGTTTCTCTTGTGGAAAATTTAGAAATAAGGCTGTAAGTTGCATATTTTTTAGATATAACATAAGTGTATGAAAGAAATTCAACAAACCTCAAAAGGATATGGTTCAAAATTCTTTCAATAATTCCTTCTCTCCTTTACTAAATGACCTCGAATGCCACATATGCAATAATTTTGGACACAAGGCAAGTGAATGCAGAAGCAAGTTGTTGCCTATCTTTAGGCAATACAAAAAATAATATTTTACCAAGGTTTGAAGGAAGAAAAATAAAAGTGAAGAAAATTGTGGACTAGCTCTATATGCCAAAAATAAAGAAAATCAATCATACATTGACAGTGGTTGCTCCAAGCACATGATATGAGAAAAAGATAACTTTGAATTCTTAACTGAAGAAAAAGGTGGTAATATCACTTTGGGAAACAATGCTCCAGCCAGAATCAGAGGAAAATGAATCATTGTATTAGATGAAGATAAAAAGGGAAAGACCAAAGAACATAATGTGTTGTATGTTGATGGTGTAAAACATAACTTATTAAGTGTAATTCAAATGTGTGAGCAATGACACAATGTTCTTTTTCATTGAAGAGGATATAAGGTAATGGATGTGAATACATGGAAGACTATTTTTAAGGAAGTCAAAACTTCAGGGAATGTGCATGTTCTAGAAGAAGGAAAAGAAAAATGTTGCATTGGTAAAACTTATGAGAGTTGGATTTGGCACAAAAGACTCCAGGTCATCTTATTTTTAATCAACTTGTTAAGCTAGGAAGAAAATATGTTGTGAGAGATATTCCTAAGATGTTCAAACCTGAGAATACTGTCTGCAAGTCATGTAAGTTTGGAAAACATCGAAGACTTCAATTCAGGGCAAGAGAACACTCCACCACTCCACCTCTTGAGTTGATTCATACATATCTTTATGCACCTATGAGTACACAATCTCCTTAAGGTGAAATATATTTCATTATGTTAATTGATTATTGTACCATAATGGATTGGGTTGGATTGTTGAGTCATAAATTTGAGGCTTTTGAAAAATTCAAAATCAAAATCTTCAAAACACATGTAGAAAATGAAATGGACTTAAAAATCAAACTCTTAAGGTCAGATAGAGGAGGAGAATTTGCATCTGATAAATTTAACATTTTTTTTGAAGAATGTGGGATCAAGGGACAATTTTCTATTTTCAAAACCCCATAGCATAATGGAGTAGTGAATTGAATAGTTCAATAAATGGCCAGGGCCATGCTTGATGAATCAAAAGTAACCAAAAACTTTTGGGGAGAGGTTGTTCAAACTGTTTTCAACATTCTCAATAAGGCACACATAATATTAAATGGTGATAAAACACATTATGAGCTATGGCATGGCATATCAACATTGATAAATCACTTCAAAATTTTTGGAAGAAAATGCTACATTAAAAGAAATGAAGACAACTTAGGTAAATTTGATTCTAGAGATGATGAAGGAATTCTGCTAGGATACTCCTTCAGAAGTAAGTGATACAACTGTTGTAACAAAAGGTTCCATAAGATAATTGAGAGCATAGATGTAAAGGTAGATGATGGACCACTTCATTCAGTGAGATATCAACACCATAATATGCAATATGATGAACTAATCAACAATGAGTTACAAGACTATGGAATGGGAGAGAAAAAAGAACAAGAGGACTCAAAATAAGAACAAAGAATGGAAATGTCATAGCCAAAGACCCAATCAATGTATGTTCAAAAACATCATTCAGAAATTTAGAATCTTGGAAATAAGGAAACATGCGTACAAACAAACAAAAAAACTTATAGATAATTCTACCTCTACAATTTTTTCATTGTTCTCCATGATTGAACCCAAAAACTTTGTGCAAGCAAGCCAGGATGATCACTGGGTCAAAGCCATGAATGAATAACTATACCAACTAGAGAAAAATAAGACTTCGGATCTTGTTCCAAGACCAATTGACAAGAATGTAATTGGAACTAAATGGGTATACATAAACAAGATAAATTAAGATGGAAATATAGTTAGAAACAAGTCTATCTTAGCATGCAAAGGGTATGCTCAAGTTGAAGGAGTGGAATTTGAAGAATTTTTTTCTCCTATTGCAAGAATTGAATCTATCAAGATGTGTTTGGATTTTGTATGCTACAAAAATTTCAAATTTTACCATATGGATGTCAAATCATCATTTTTAAATGGTGACCTTGAGGAAGAAATTTATGTGGAGCAACCTGAAAGTTTTCTTCTTACTAACAAAAAGAATTATGTCTTCCGACTAAAGAAATCCCTATATGAGCCAAAACAGGCTCCAATAGCTTGGTATTATAGTCTGGATGAGTATTTTCACCAGCAAGGAATAAAAAAGGGAACTACTGATAGTAACTTATACCTCTGTTAATTATTGTGGTGTATGTTGATGGTATTATTTTTGGCAGAAATACTGAATTAATGAGTAATAAGTTTGCATTTATAATGCAACAAGAACTTGAGATGTCCATGATAGGATAACTATTCTTATTTATTGGGTTACAAATTCATCAATCAGAAAAGGGAATTTTCATTTCTCAAGGTAAATATCTCAAGGAAATATTGAATAAATTTTGCATGGAAAAATGTGCACCAGTAAGCACTCCAATGACTACCAGTTGTAAACTCAACAAGGATGATGATGCTCCAGAAGTATATTAGACCATGTACAAGTCTATGGTAGGAAGTTTACTCTATCTCAAAACTTCAAGGCCCGACATCATACGAACAGTGGGTCTGGTAGGTATATTTCAAGCCAATCCTAAGGAAACTCATGTTCTTGCAGAAAAAAGAATATTTGAGTATTTTCAAGGAACTATTGATTATGGATTATGGTATCCAAAAAACACATAATTTATTATCAAATCATACACAAATGTAAATTAGGCAGGAATTACTGATGATAGAAAACGCACTAGTGGAGGTGCATTCTTCCTTGACTTTTGGTTAGTATCTTGGCTCAACAAGAAACAAACTTCCATTTCTCTCTCTGCGGATGAAGCAGAGTATATAGCTGCAACATCGTGTTGTATGCAAGTGTTGTGGAAAAAGACCAATCTCAAGGATATTCAAGTTCCCTGTGATCAACCTGTTTCTATAATGTGCGACAATACAAGTGCTATTAATCTCTCCAGAGATCATGTTCACCACTCTAAAACTAAGCATATACCCATCAAGTATCGCTTTCTCAGAGAATAGGTTCAGGATCAGGTGTTTAAATTAGAATATGTTCCTTCCAAAGAGAATATTGTAGATATATTTACCAATCCATTACCTAGGGACTCCTTTGAGTACCTCAAAGAGAAGTTGGGATTCCTTTTTATTGCTCATTCAGGTGCATAAATATTCATGGTAGGTTGGAGGCTGTTGAAAGACCTGCCCATCTTCAGGGGGAGCAATGAAAGAAATTGAGTAGAATACAATACAACATTCCAATAGTAAGAGTCACTCTCAATATGTGCGTAGTCATAAGGACATCTCCCTTTTCCATTGATGTCAAAGGGGGAGAAACATACAACTGTGACAAATATGATTGTACAACAAGGGGGAGTGAATACCAGAGGAACACAATGATAGGGGGAGAGACTCACTAATAGGGGGAGAAACTCAAAAATAAGAGTTTCCATTAATGAAAAAGGGGGAGTTTTTTGAGCGTATGTTTTCATTGATGTCAACATGGTGCACATGGAGAGGAAGTGCATAGAAAGTATGGGGCAAAGTTGGTGCACAAGCAAAGGAAGTTCAAGGAAGGCTTGCAAAGGAAGTGCATGAAAGGATACTTTCGACTATACTATTGTAGATCAACATGAAATGGAACTCCTAGAAAAAATTGTGAAAGGTTGAAAATAGAAGTGAAACTCATAAGTGAAGGGGAATGTGAAAAATTCATAAGTGAAGGGGAATGTGAAAAATTCCATTTTCCATGATTGTAGAATGACTCAGTGGATGCTTATGTTGTAGTGCGATGATGTTTTTATCAAGCGACAAGTGAGAGAGTGAATTGCGACGAAATGTGTGGAATATTGCCCAGATAGAAATCTGTAGGGTTCCTTGAGCCAATGTGAGGAATGGTGAAGTGGAGTGTGATGAGGTGAATTCTGAAGTACAATGCGATAAAATGATTCACCAGGGACACTTACAGTCTGATTGGGCGATTTAGTAAGAACATTACAAGATGAGCGCGAAAAGATGAGGAATTGTGACTTGAGTCTTTATCTTTTGTTCTATCTACGCAGTGGATGCTTTGTAGACCATAATGAAATTATTGTTTCATTATTTAGGAGATGATCGGATAATCTAGACCACAGTAGTAGGATGACTTGGTCCATTTGATTTATTCAAATTTTGTCCACAATGTAACAATCATGCGTCCATATACTTTATTTGGAAACAATTATAACTAATAGGATTTTGATATGGTCTAAGTTTGTCCACAATATAACTATCATACTTTATTTAGATAAAATCGTAACTGACAGGACTTTGATGTGGTCAAGGTTTGTTAACATTGTAACTGTTACACGTCCATATACATGAAGGTGAACTCAGGAAAAATAGTATAAGTATGGATGCGCTCTGATCGTGGACGCATGTGTGAAGTGCGATGGAAGATGATAATATAACATTTCATAGGAACAAAAATGTAGATTTGTCAAGATGTGTTGAAATATTTAGTGAGGTAACATATTTTTCTAAGTTTAGGGTGGCAGGGTGGTGCTAGGGTGAGTTGAAGGTCACTAAGGAATGAAGTCCTCATTTTTGTAACAAGTTGGTTCTTGAGAGGATTGGTGTCCTCATTTTTGTAACAAGTTGGTGCCTGAGAGGATTGGTGTCCTCATTATCTATGACAGATTGGTTCTTGAGAGGATTGATGTCCTTGTTATCTATGATAGGCAGATTCCTATTGAGATGAAAATTATAACTTGTAAGTTGGTGCTTGCAGAATAATATAAACAATATGTTATGTGTTTTTTTCCCGCATTGGGTTTCCACGTAAAAATATTTGTGTTTTGTATTCACTGTGTTGTTTTTTATTTTTTCTTGTACCTTTCATTAAGTGCGCACTTCTAGATAATTTAGATGGCTATGTTGATTTCGGCTTGTATATGTCATTAAGTGCACATTTATAAATAACTTAACCGGCTGAAAAAAAAGTAAAATATAAAAGGTTAATGCAATATTGTTCACCTCCCCCCTCTCAATATTATTGCGAGTGTCAACACTTCCATCATTCATGATGTAACCTTCAATTAGTGAACACCAATATCTTCCAAGAACTACTCCATACGATGTAGGCAAGTCCACCACTATAATAGTAAAAATAGTTGTGATATGGGGAGCTACATTTATCCAAGCACAAAAATTTTAATTTCCCCATATGCTCGTACCTTTCTTGAATCTATTGTGTAGATACTTTTTCAATTTTAATAACACTTCATACATCCCATTCCCAAAGCTTCCATTACTGAAAATGACATAATATTATTGGTTGCACCACTATCAACCAAACAATTGTATAATACCACATCATGATTTTATATTGTGATGTAGAATGACGAGACTTTACCCTTGGGTTTTACTGCTGAAATATTTTGTTGAAGCTTGTAATTTGTTACAACAACTTTTATTCTCACACTTGGCTCATCAATAATATTGATAATATTTTCTCTTTGTTGTGGGATTTTTACAACTTCCATGAAAGGGAGAGTAATTCTCAACTTTGTCAAGTCATCAGTTACGTTATAAGTTATCTAAGGAGGATTCTTTATTTGATTGGCAACTACTTGTTGTTTTGATGTTTCTAGAACATTTGTTTTGTTTTTCTCTTTTTCTTTTTCAGCAGTTTATTTTGTTTTGAATATGTTGACTTGTTCCCTAGTTTGCGCAAAAAATTCTTGTGAGATATTTGACTCTTCATGTTCATAAAAAATATACAAGGATGACTCACCTTCATTTATATGTATAGATTCAAGACTTTCATCTCGAGTTATTTCAGCCTCTTGGTCAAAGTTATCAAAATTTTATTCATCAAATATCTCTTCCAATATGGTAGCATTCGGGTTTGGTACTCTAGGTGCTCTTTTCCTATGCTCTTCAGTTCTATCATCATTTCTAATCCTCTATTCCTAGAGAGGGTTTTTCTCTATTCCTAAACATGAACTCTAGGATTTCGATTCGTATGAGAAACAATTTCTCCTCTTCTCAATATTGTTAGCTCATTGTTCATTTATTGGATCGTTCAATTCATCTAAGCTATTTTTTTATCTTTGTTTTGTCTCCTGATTTGTTGTTGGATATTTTCTTACATTAGGGATCACTCCTTGAAGGATCCCTCCACTAATTCCTCAATTTTCATGATTCATTATTCTCTAATTTTCAACATTCCTTGAGGTTGATGCCCCTTGATTTGAGATAGAAACATTATCCATTTTTCTTTGAAATTTTCCTAGGATAATCTTAGGATCAAAATCTGTTGCTAGCATGATTTCTTCCATCTCCATTGCATTATATATATCTCCATCTAAGTCTTCAATTTGTGAATACCTGATAGCAAATTTTACATTTGAATACATTTCATTTTTATAACATCCAAGTATAACTGGAGTGTTTGGTTTTTGCACTTCTGGAATTTGATTTAATGTCTTGAAAAATCTTAGATTAAAATCTATGATATTTTCACCACTTTTCAAATGAATTTGGGTGAATTGTGTGAGTAAAGTATGATACGCTACTAGGGGAGCACACATGGCCAAGAGCATGGTTTCTAAATAATTGAATGATGAAATTGAGTGTGCATGAAGAGACATATACCATTCATAGGTCAAGTATGTCAATTTCTAAAGAAAAAGTCTAACCATCACATCATCATGTTATAATAAATGAATTTTACACATATTATAAAAAATATCCATATGTATTTTTGGATCCATCACCCCATCTCTTAAAAATAGTGGCAACACTCCTTGTGGAATAATTGGCAATTGATGTTGGTCTCCTTGAATATTAAGTGGGGTATTTCTAACCCTTGTTCTTGGTATTATTTGTCTTTTGTTTCTCTCTTCATGATTCTCATGATTCTCTTGTCCATTACCCATTATCAGAATTATTCTTTTCTTAGTGGTGGAACTTTCACTAACTTATGTAATTTCAAGTTGTTTTCTCTTTTGTCTTGTTATTGGTCCCTTGTATGATTCCAGATTTCAAATCCTATCGTGTCTTCTTTGTATTCTTGTGATTTATCTTTCTTCTTTGTGGGAAAGGGTTTCCCACAATATTTCAAGATCTTCACAAGTTTTGGCTATTGTTAATGTCAAATCATACAATTGATCAAGAATTCCCATTTGATTTCCAAGACCAACTTGTCATTGGGGTTGATTTGGCTGAGGTTAGGTCACTAGAGTTCTAGTCTATGAAACTAGTCTTTTGTTTGTTGGACAATTGGTTTGGAAAGTTGGTTTTCATTGATGTCAACCCTTGGAGATTGATGTCAACCCTTGGAGAAGCTTGGAAGCCCTAGATATATGGTTGATATTGATGGTGATTTAGTTTCCATTTATGGAATGGTTGATGTTAGCATATGTGATAGGTACATTTGATGAAGTCTACATGAAGCCCCGGAGGTGTGGTTATGGGACCCGAACTTGGTTGAGGAATATGGACTTGAAGTACAATGTAAATGTAGGTAAGACACTCATAGATGGATAGTCCTTGTTGTGTCATTTCTAGTGATAGGTGGTACACCACATGGTTCCTCACGGTTAGGGAGATATGGCCTTGTGAAGTTGGAAGCCCCTAATTGGTTACATGTCAATAAATGAATGGGTAAAGTTGTTGTAACGAAAATTCAAGAAGCCCTAAGAATAAGGAAAGAGGTTACCTAGAAAATGTATACATACGCCTCAAGGAGTCTCTCATAAACACACACGCATACATTGAATATATATCTTGTGATAATGTTATAGTCTAGTATTTTGGTCTATTGGTGAATCTGACGACAAATATGATGCCGCGAAGAAAATACGAGGAAAGAAGGAAATTTTCAAAGCTCTAGAGTTCTAGGTTTTTTGTGTAACCCTAATTAGGTAGGCCCTTGTAGGTCATATTGAGGGTGTCACACGAGGTACCCATATGGGTTTCCTAGGGCATGTCACATGAGGCCCCGCATGATATGGAGTCTTAGTCCCGTGAGGCTAAGAAAAATATGGTATAAATGTTGGTACCAGGATGTTGAAGGTTTCGACAGAGTTACAGGTCGATATTATAGTACAATAGGTCAACTACAAGTTACAGGTATGCTTATGTGATTATATCGTATGCTTGGTGATGGTATGCACATGCTTGAGAGGCATGTCTTGTTGATGCATGGTACATCTTGGTGACATTGGTGTGGTACATTGATTAGTGATACATCTTGGTTGTATTTTTATATTGGTATTTGGTTTCGTTACATGGTGATGATGTTATATACTTGAGGCTTATTCTTGGTATACTTTTGAAGCATTGGCACATGGTGAATGATTGTCATTGATATTGATACATTTTTGAGGAATAAAATTGGTATATGGTAGCACATGTATGAGATACATATCTTGGTTATGTTAGTACGTGGTTGAGGTATAACATTGATAGTACTTGCTTGTATATCCTATGGTATATGGTGTATGAGATGTTTGAGTGATATGGTATATGGTTGAGATACATTGTTGGTAAATTGTATGGTATAGGTGTTGGTGCATGGTTGATGAAATTGTTGTGGTACACGATTGATGCTTGATATAGGTTGATGATTTGGTACATTCCTTATGGTTGAGACACATATCTCACGATTGTATGTTGGTGATATTGGTACATGCTTGGTAGAGGCATGTGTTGGTGATGTTGGACATCTAGTTGAGAGGTGTCCTTGGTGTATGATGCATGTGATAAGATATGGAGGAGTATCAGTGACAGTGATAGGTTGGACAGGTTGATGTGATAGGTTGGATATAATAACAAGTTATAGGTTGATGTGACAATGCCAATGGAAATGGCAGTGACATCATAAATGATAGTGACAGTGGCAGTGATAGTGGTTGTGATTTTGGTAGTTATAGTTTGTCTACATTTATATTTTAGGGTGGAAGGATAGGGCAAGGAAAGGGGGTTGTAGCCTCCTTCGAGTTGGTGTCGTAGAACTCAGGGAGTTGAATCTTCCTTCAGGTTGTGTAACATCCCCATATGGTACGACTCCTATGATGTACAATCGGTAAAAGCACCCTTAAATCTCTTTTTTTTTTTTTTGTGTGTAGGAAGGTAATAATGACATTATACTCAACATCACAACATGATGACGACACAATGCATGCAACTCACGCAACAACAACGTAACGGCCTAACATAAAAGAACATCAAGCACCTGGAAGCAATGTACGACATTCAACAAATGAAAAATAAGAATGAATACCCGCCCGTCCTACCCTGCAATGGTTAGGATCTCCAAGACACATAAGCAATGCTCAAGCCCAGGTTCCCATCAATTTTGACCATTTAAGGTCTCAGGGCTGGCGACTGTTCCGAGGAACAAGGAGGTGTCTACATCCTGCCCGACACAAGCAGACCAAGCCTACTATGCTAAGGACAATCATCCAAACAACCCAAAATTAATTACACAAGTAACTAGAACCCTTATAGTGAGAAAACCAAGAACATTAAATGTTTACGAAACCAAGTACAAACATTAATTAAAATGAACAACAACATTAATCAAGGATAAAAGGTCATTATCTATGAATTAAATTGGCGTTAATTACAGATCAATTAACCAGTCTAATTTCCATCAGTCAACGAGTTACCCACCAAACTTAACATGAATTACGACTCAAATTTAGCGAGTCTGGGTTACCAATTAGGCGATATCTATAAATCCAACTAACCATGAACTTGAATAACAACATTAACATTCTTAAAGTGGAATGCTACCTATAACACTTATGAACAGTTAAACCTCAACATTAGTGTAGATATAATGACTGACCTAACCACACTAGTTGTTTATTATCATTGAGGAGGAAACTGCTAGCTAATAACATTGTTGTAGCAAATCAACAAGGTAATTACATATCTGTTACATAACAATTTATTACAACAATTAACAAGGCATTTAACATAATGATTAACATAATCAATTAATTGAGCAATAACAGGGTAGTTTGCATGACTATTTTCATAACAAGTCTTATAGCACTAACAAGGCAATTATAATGTTAATTAACATAATAATTAATATAACAGTAGTGAGGCAATTTATATGACGGTTAACATAACGATTAATAGCGCAAAAACAAGGCAATTTACATAACTGTTTAACCATTTAACTCGATGTGGCATTTAATCAATAAGTAGGAATCTGTTGACCATTCACAGTGTTGTAGCAAATGTTCTGGCATTTAGTAAGGCAATTAATATAGCATTTAACATTGAAATTAACAAGCCAATTAACTGTAGCAATGGTTCTGGTAAATTCGTGGTCATTCCAGCAAGCTCAGTCAACATTCTAAAGGAAAAAATCATGGGTAATTACAACAAGCTCTGGCAACATTCTAAAGGAAAAATCGTGGGTAATTACACAACAATCAAAGTCAACTCTTAAAGACAATAATCGTGGGCATTAAACAATGGTCTCAGACAGGGTTTGAATGGAAAAATGTGAGCATTTAAACAACGGTCTCATACATGTTTTGAATGGAAAAACGTGAGCATTAAACAATGGTCTCAGACATGTTTTGAATGGCAAAACGTGAGCATTTAAACAACAATCTCTGACATGTTTTGAATGGAAATTCGTGAGCATTTAACCACAATCTTAGCCATGTTTTGAATGGAAAAAAAATGTGGGTAATTTAATCAGCTATCACAGTCTCATTTTAAAAGGGAAAAACATGTACAGGGACACACCAGAAGGGGCTTTCATTTTTCCTGTCATTAAATAGCAAGCAATTTGTTGTACCATCACACCAGAAGGGGATTTCATTTTTCCTGTCATTAAATAAAGAGAAATTCATTGTGCCATCACACTAGAAGGGGATTTCATTTTTGTTTTCTGTCATTGTATAATAAACAAATCGTTGTGACAACACCCCATAAGGGAATTACTTTTTTCCTGTCATTAATAATAAGCAATTATTGTAGTAACCAAGGGAAAAAATGCAGACAAAAAAAACACAAAACGTTTTTCCATTCCAGGATACAAATAAAAATTGCAGACAATGAATCAAATCATTTTTCCATTGCCAGAATACCCATACAACACAGATAGGAATAACAAATAAAAAAAAAACGTTTTTCCATTGCCAGAATACCAAACAACGCAAACAAGAAAAACACAAAACGTTTTTCCATTCCAGGATACAAATAAAAATTGTAGACAGAGAATCAAATCATTTTTCCCTTGCCAGAATACCCATACAACACAGACATGAATAACAAATAAAAAAGAACGTTTTTCCATTGCCAAAATATCAAACAAGGCAGACAAGAAAAACACAAAAACGTTTTTCCATTCCAAAATACAAATAAAAATTGTAGACAGAGAATCAAATCGGTTTTCCATTTCCATAGATCCAATACAGCGCAAACAACAATAAGAGAATGCAAGGATCCAAAGGGAAAGGTCATGGAATGATTGTCGGGGGTTCTATCACTCAAGGCAAAGAGAAAACCTACCAGGACACTAGAGAATCCACACACAAAGGTCGTTGCCAGATGGAAGAATCCACAATCAACCAGGGACAAACATTAAGGGTAGTCGGCTAACAGGTTCATCCTTCACTCATGATCCTCACATAGAAAAGAAAGGCATTGAGATCCATAGATCTTTTAACGCTAAGGCGATGACCATAGATCAGGCTCCTAGCCGACTGCTCAGGCGAGGACTAGTGAGCTAGGGATGAAGGCTAAACAATCACGAAGGTCAAAATCAACACAGCAAGGTGGTCAAGACATGCGGGAAAACAAAGGTCATGGGAGTCAACAACCATCAAGCTAGGCTAAGGAAAGTTTCAGTCACCAATTTAAAAAAAAACATCATTTTACTTTTCCATTAAATAAGCAGATCCAAGCATAAGTCCTAATACATTCTACCATACAAAAATGAAGAGAGCGTACCATTGCCTGATCTCCCGCTCCGAATGACGTCCCGCACACTCTGTGCAACTCCTGCTCGCTGACCGTCGAGACTTCACCGATACCTCCCAGCCAATGCTAGGGGTACTCTTCTTCCCCCTTAGCCCCCCGAGCCGTAAAGGGGCCACACACTCACTATCCAAATATTTCGACTAGATCCCAGCTCGCCTCGCAAGGCTGAGCTACCACTCCTCACCGAGTTGGGTATCCCAACTCCCACAAGTTAAGTCAGTCAAGTAGATATTTCTGCAACGTAACGTTACGCAAACCGAAGAAGATCCAACCTCCATCACCTCCCTTCATTATATAGAGTTTCGTGGTTCCTCACTTTCCAAAAATTCTCTTTTAGTTAAGTTTTTATAATTAATTTCCTAAAAATTCCTCCCCGTACAAGTGTCACCCATCCCCTTCCTTCCTCCAAAAATTAACTTCTTTAATTAATTAATTATCTTTATTTCCCTCACCCACCTAGAGTTACTCCTAGAATCACTCCTAGGTGTCCCCAAATTCTCTTACAGGGTTTAATAACTTTCCCTTTTATTAAATTGCTAGTTCAGTTTAAATTAGAAATCTCTTAAATGGTAGATGCTTTACTAAGTTTGACCTTCTGCTTTTTCTCTTAAGTTCCACTTTTTCCCTTTTTATGTTTACCTCTTTTCCTAGTTTCCTATTTTTTTAGATTTTCCCTCTTTCCCCTTTTTAATTAGAACTCAAAAAGGCGGGTGTGGAAATTAACCCTTTTTCCTTTTTCTCATTTAATTAGTATTTTAAAATTATCAAAATAATAAAACCATTAATTCCCCTTTTTCTTTTAAATTTTATTCCAACAGATTTTTTTTTAAGGAATAAATTAAATTTCTTATTCCCTTCGTGTTACAAGATTTAACGAAGGTCATAATTATTATTATGTGTTTTTTGTTTTTATTATTATTATTCTTATTTTTATTTTTTATATAGAGAGATAAAATTTTACCACTAGCATAGTTTAGACTTAAACCTTAAATTTTCGTACAGGGCGACATTTAATTAGGGAATTTGTTTTAAAATTTTTTTAACACGTTATTCATTCTAAGGCCATCTAGGTTCATTCCTCTATCATCAACAATGCGACGTGCCCTTCAGGATGCACTATGTGCTCCAAGGGTGCCACTCGCCTTAATATGTTTCCCTTGTGTGACATGCCCTTCAAGACGCACTACGTGCTCCAAGGGTGGCACTCGCCTTTTGACTGAATTGGTAGACATCAAAAACCCCTGGAGTCAATTCTCTGTCGGGTGAACTTGTGGGAGACTAAGGGCCTTTAAGGAATAAGACCCCCGCCTTATTGCATGCCCCTT
The DNA here is from genome assembly GCA_000966675.3 of Picea glauca. Lineage (NCBI taxonomy): Eukaryota > Viridiplantae > Streptophyta > Pinopsida > Pinales > Pinaceae > Picea > Picea glauca. The sequence continues at coordinate 425,491 of JZKD02S2270393.1, read as the reverse complement.
AGAATCATCGTGAGCGACTATCGCAGTCTTCCCTCATGTCATCGTGGGTCCTCTCGAACTAGGTAAACGTTAACCTACAGTCCGAGTCACGGCGGGAGTGCTAGTAGGATGTGGGAGGGCTGCTGTCCACACCTCTCCCTCAACATCTCTGGTAGTCGTGTGTGACCCCTTTACTCCACATGTGAGTATGATCAACAATCTATCGTCAGCCTACATCATCAACAAATCATGTCAGAACATATCCATATCATATCATCTAATCAGATGCACTAATATCACAGTAAAACAATCAAACCTCAATGGTACACTCCCTGACTCGATCCAGAGTCCAAGGGGTTCCATCAATGCCTCTGCATCCTTGAGGTCCAAAATCCTTCACACTCAGTAAACTGAGTCAATAACACATGTCTATGTCAATGTAGTAAAACAACATGTCATCAACCCATAACGCCTCATAATCAAAATCAAAATTTTTAATAGCATAATAATCCAGATCACTTGCGAGAAAGTGTCCTCAAAGAATAAGTTCGCTCAGTGCACCAGAGCGGGATGTTACATACACCCCCTCTTGGTATAAACTTCGTCCCGAAGTTTCACAGTATACATTTTGAAATAAAGTGTATCACAGTATCATATGTCTATCTATCAAACAAAAATGGAAACTACTGACGCATATCATATGCGTCCTCCCAGGTTGCCGAGTGCGGACTATAATTGTCCCACTGGACCTTGACCTTCTCTATCGTTTGACATCGTAGCTATCAAACTCGATGATCCAAGATGTGGATCAACTCAGCCGTGAGCGCCCCCTCATACGTCACCTACAAGGAACTCATGCCAATAACATGTGTAGGATCACTAATATAATGTCTCAAAACAGATACATGAAAAACATCGTGCATGCCCCTCAAAAAATTAGGTAAGGCTAGTCGATAGGCCACATGACCCTTTCTCTCCACAATCTTGAAAGGTCCCATGAACCGAGGAGAGAGTTTAGCTCCCTTCCCAAACTTGATCGAACTTTTATGCGATTTAACCCTCAAGAAGACTCGATTGCCGACCTTGTAACTACAATTGACACAGTGCACATCGACATAAATCTTTTTTCGATCCTGTGCTTCTTTAATCCTTTGTGTTATTATTTTCATTTGCTCTTCCATTTCTTGGTTCGATTCTAGTCTCACCAGGACCCTATCCTCAAGCCAATCCCAACTCAAAGGCATCTGACATGGTTTCCCATAAAGAAACTCGAAAGGCGCCATCTTAATGGTGCTCTAGTAACTTTTGTTGTAAGCAAACTCCACTAGTGGCAAGAATTCTTCCCAACGCTTTTGTTGGTCCATCATGTACATGTGCAACATGTCCTCCAAGGTTTGGTTCATTCGTTTGGTCTACCTGTCAGTCTCCAGGTGATACACAGTACTAAATTTAATTTGGGTTCCCAAGGCCTCTTGGAAACTCATCCAAAATCGTCCAGTAAACATCAATCCTCGATCGGATATAATCCTCTTAGGCACGCCATGCAGCCTCACAATCTCATTGATGAAAACTCTAGCTATGTTAGGTGCCTTATATGTCGTACAAATAGGAATAAAGTGAGCACTCTTCGATAAAGTGTCTACTACTACGAAAATCGATTCATGTCTCCTTGCCGTCAGTGGCAATCCAACAATAAAATCCATCGAAATAACCTCGCATTTTGATTCCGGAATAGCGTGTGGTTGTAGTAATTTGGCTGGGTGTCTATGTTCAACCTTTACCTATTGACATTCTAGACATCTGGCCACATAGTTGACTATGTCGGTCTTCATTCCCTTCCAGAAGAATAAGGGTTTAAGGTCTGTCCTCATCTTCGTGACTCCCGGGTGAGCCATGTAAACTGCTCTATGATCCTCGCTCAGGATCAACATCCTCAACTCGTCGTTTGACGGTATGTAGATCTAGTTTTGAAAATTCAATAATCCATTGCTATCAAACGAAAATCCTTCAAATCGTGGTACCATCATTGTTTTTTTTCCGATAAAACCCTCGACCTCTTTGTACCAGTCATCATCACGCTGTAAAGTTAGAATCTTTTCATGCAGATTCGCCTGAAGAGGCAACACCGAAAAGATGCGTGGTCTCCGACTCAATGCATCCACCACTCGGTTCATTGTTCCTTTTATGTAAATAATCTCAAAGTCGTACTTTCTAAGAAATTCCAACCAACGTCGTTGTCGCGCGTTCAGATCACTTTGCATAAATATGTGTTGTAGTCCACAATGGTCAGTCTTTAGTTTGAATTTTCATCCAACAAGGTAGTGTCTCCAAACCTTCAAGGCATAAATGATGGCTAACAACTCCAAATCATGGGTCGCGTAGTTCTCCTCAGGCCTTTTCAGTTTCCTCGAAATGTAAGCTGTCACTCGTTTGTCTTACATCAAGACCCCACCTAAGCCTTCCTTGGATGAGTCAGTGCATACCAAGAAGTCCATGTCCATGTCAGGGACCTTTAGTATCGGTGTTGTTGTCAACAATTCCTTGAGCCCACAAAATGCTTCTGCTCATTTCTCGGTCCAAACAAACTTCTTGTTCTTCTTCTCCAACTCTGTGATCGGATTTGCTATCTTCGAAAATCCCTCGACGAATCGTCGATAGTATCCTGCTAAACCCATGAAGCTACGCACTTCCAGGATATTCGTTGGCTTGGGCCATTCCATAATAGCCTTGACCTTTGTTGGATCCATGATGATGCCTTCGCCGGAAATGACATGCCCTAAGTAGTGAATCTTCGATTGATAAAAAGAGAATTTGGAAAACTTCCCATACAATTTGTGCTCTTGCAAACACTGTAGTACCAAGTGCAAGTGCTGGTCATGCTCCTCCATCGTTCGAGAGTAAATCAAACTATCATCAATTAATAATTGGATGAGCTTGTCCAAGTACTCGCAGAACACCCCATTCATCAAACTCATAAATACCCCTTGGGAGTTTGTCAGTCCAAATGCTAAAACAATAAACTCGTAATGTCCAAACCTTGTCTTAAAGGCGGTCTTAGGGACTTCATCTTCCTTAATCTGTAACTAGTGATACCCTGATTGCAAATCGATCTTTGAGAACACCATTGCACCCTTCATTTGATCGAACAGATCATCAATCCTTGGCAACAAATATTAATTCTTGATCCTGGCCTTGTTCAATTGATGGTAGTCAATGTAGAGCCTCCACGAACCATCCTTCTTTCATATGAAAATAACAGGTGCACCCCACAATGACACACTTGGTCATATCAGTCCCAGGTCCAACAATTCTTTTAGTTGCATTCTTAACTCTTGTAACTTTGGGGTCAACATCCGATAAGGCATTCTTGTTATTGGTTCAATCCCTGATTTTAGGTCTATGGTAAACTCCAATTCCTTGTCCGACGACATCCCAGGTAACTCCTCCGGAAATACATCTGCAAACTCTCTCACCACTGGAAGGTGTTCTAAACCTTCTATTAATCCCTTCTCGTTTAACGTAAGGATTTCATAAATCTTGCACCCCTTGCGCATGCTCTTTCGTAGTTGTAAGGAAGATATGAACCTCAGGGAAACTCCCTGGTTCCATCCTACAATCACACGTCTCTGTCCCTCATCATCGACCAAGCTCAACCATTTCGTCTTACAGTTGATTATCGCCTCATGCGATTCCAACCAGTCCATACCAATTACAACATCATAAGATCCTAAGATCATGATGTACAAGTTGGCCCTTTTGAAAAACTCTCCCAGGTTAAGGATACATCCCGTAACCTTTCCTCCAACCTTATGTTTGGCTCCCAAATCCATCTCTACAAATCTAAACTCGTCCTGTTCGACTGCCTTTACCTTAATCCTTTTTAGTGCTGCACCAAAAATGAAACTCTCGGTAGCACCTAGATCTATAAAAATACTAAGGGTCTAATCAGCGACGATACCTGTCATCTTGAGCACAGTCGATTGATGCTCTGCCTGGCGGTTATTCATCGCTGCATGAATCCGATGGTCCTTGCCCATTTCTCCCACGGTAGTGGGTCTAGCTGATCCAGACGCTCTAGTCCTCTCCACCGAGCAGTCACACTGGTAGTGTGGCTCCCCACACATCCAACACCCCTTATTCGACCCAGTAGTACTAGTACCCGAAGTAGAAGATGAAGACCCACTGGCCTAGAATCCTAGTCTGTTCTGTTGAATAGGCCTAAACTGCTGTTGTTGCATTCGACGCTGCTGTTGATGTTGTGGTACCCGATAAGGTGTCCGTTGTTGAGGCATTGGTCACTGAAGTGTAGTGAAAGTGGATCCCCTTTGGAAGCCACAATATCCCTGCATATGTTTGGCTGGTGTCTGATGATGCTATGCTCCAGATGACACCTATACTGTTGGTCTCACTGGAGTCCTGGTCTGACCCCCGCTGATAAGCTCCTCCTCTGCTATGAGGGCCTTCTGGACAACATCATGCAAGGTTTGAGGCATTAAAATCCTGACCTTTTCACGTATTCTGCCATCAAGGCTGAACACAAACCTGTTGACCTTAAGTTTCTTAGTGTTAAGGTGTAGATCATACCAGAGTAACTCCATATAATGGGCCTCGTACTCGAACACTATACGACCTCTCTGTCGTAAGGCATTGAACTCGTTGAGATGACGCTCAATGAATTCCTCTGAAAGGTATCTCTCTCGGAATCATTCCTCGAACAGTTCCCATGACACATCTTCGACGACCATGTTTAGCTGTGGTAGGAGTGTCTTCCACCATAGAAGAGTGCTCCCCTTCAGTTGAAAGACCACCATGTGGACCTTCATGTTGTAGGTATAATCGCAAAGTGAAAATCACATCGCCATGTTCTCCAACCATGCCTCGGCGGCTGCGTCGTCTAGGGAACCAAAGAACTCAAGAAATTTGACCTTCTCAAGTTCATGGTGAATGCTACCGGTACTGACCGGAGCGCGCGGTGGAACCTCAGTGGGTCCCAGGGCCTTGGCCTCATCTCTTTCCAAATGGCTGATCAGTGCCTTAGACATGTGCTGAAAATATCTCATCATTCCGACCACGTCACCAACTGCTATTTTCTCCTGTCCGACAACCTGCTTGTCTCCCTGGGGGTTATATCCCTTAGGCATGGATGTTATTGGAGGCGTTGTGCCTCCTCCCCTAGCACCCCATTGTCTACCTCTATGGCATCCTATAACCATGAGTACCTGCACAAATACAATTCAACTCAATTAGTAACATTATAATCAAATCATATCAATGAAAGTTGTAGTGATCCCAAGTCGCGGGTTGAACCCACTCTGATACCACATGTAACATCCCCATCTGGTATGACTCCTACGATGTACAACCGGTAAAAGCACCCTTAAATCTTTTTTTTTGTTTGTGTGTAGGAAGGTAATAACGACATTATACTAAACATCACAACACAACGACGACACAACGCATGCAACTCACGCAACAACAACATAATGGCCTAACATAAAAGCACATCAAGCACCTAGAAGCAATGTATGACATTCAACCGACGAAAAATAAGAATGATTATCCGCCCATCCTACCCTGCAATGGTTAGGACCTCCAAGACACATAAGCAATGCTCAAGCCCAGGTTCCCATCGATTTTGACCATTTAAGGTCTCAAAGATGGCGACTGTTCTGAGGAACAAGGAGGTGTCTACATCCCACCCGACACAAGCATACCAAGCCTACTAACCTAAGGAAAATCATCCCAACGACCCAAATTTAATTACACAAGTAACTAGAACCATTACAGTGAGAAAACCAAGAACATTAAATTTTTACGAAACCAAGTACAAACATTAATTAAAATGAACAACAACATTAATCAAGGCTAAAAGGTCATTATCTATGACTTAAATTGGCATTAGTTACAGATCAATTAACCAGTCTAAATTCCAACAGTCAATGATTTACCCACCGAACTTAACATGAATTACGACTCAAATTTAGTGAGTCTGGGTTACCAATTAGGTGATATCTATAAATCCAACTAACCATAAACTTGAATAACAACATTAACATTCTTAAATTGGAATGCTACCTATAGCACTTATGAACAGTTAAACCTCAACATTAGTCTAGATATAATGACTGAACTAACCACACTAGTTGTTTATTATCATTGAGGAGGAAACTGTCGGCTAATAACATTGTTGTAGGAAATCAACAAGGTAACTACATATCTGTTACATAACAATTTATTACAATAGTTAACAAGGCATTTAACATAATGATTAACATAATCAATTAATTGAGCAATAACAGGGTAGTTTGCATGACTATTTTCATAGAAAATATTATAGCACTAACAAGGTGATTATCATGTTAATTAACATAACAATTAATATAACAGTAGCGAGGCAATTTATATGACGGTTAACATAACGATTAATAGTGAAAAAGCAAGGCAATTTACATAACTGTTTAACCATTTAACTCGCCACAACATTTAATCAATAAGTAGGAATTTGTTGACCATTCACAGTGCTGTAGAAAATGTTTTGGCATTTAGTAAGGCAATTAATATAGCATTTAACATTGCAATTAACAAGCCAATTAACTGTAGCAATGGTTCTGGTAAATTCGTGGTCATTCCAGCAAGCTCAGTCAACATTCTAAAGGCAAAAATCATGGGTAATTACAACAAACTCTGGCAACATTCTAAGGAAAAATCATGGGTAATTACACAACAATCAAAGTCAACTTTTAAAGGAAATAATCGTGGGCATTAAACAATGGTCTCAGATAGGTTTTGAATGGCAAAATGTGAGCATTTAAACAACGATCTCAGACATGTTTTGAATGGTAAAATCATGAGCATTAAACAATGGTCTCAGACATGTTTTGAATGACAAAACATGAGCATTAAACAATGGTCTCAGACATGTTTTGAATGGAAAAACATGAGCATTTAAACAACGATCTCTGACATGTTTTGAATGGCAATTTGTGAGAATTTAACCACAATCTCAGCCACGTTTTGAATGGAAAAAAAACGTGGGTAATTTAATAAGCTATCACAGTCTCATTTTAAAAGGGAAAGACATGTACAGGGACACACCAGAAGGGGATTTCATTTTTCCTGTCATTAAATAACAAGCAATTTGCTGTACCATCACACCAGAAGGGGATTTCATTTTTCCTGTCATTAAATAACAAGAAATTCGTTGTGCCATCACACCAGAAGTGGATTTCATTTTTCTTTTCTGCCATTGTATAATAAACAAATCGTTGTGACAACACCCCATAAGGGAATTACATTTTTCTTGTCATTAATAATAAGCAATTATTGTAGTAACCAAGGGGGAAAACGTAGACAAGAAAAACACAAAATGTTTTTCCATTCCAGGATACAAATAAAAATTACAGATAGAGAATCAAATCATTTTTCCATTACCAGAATACCCATACAACGTAGAAAGGAATAACAAATAAAAAAAAATCGTTTTTCCATTGCCAGAATACCAAACAACGCAGACATGAAAAACACAAAACGTTTTTCCATTCCAGGATACAAATAAAAATTGCAGACAAAGAATCAAATCATTCTTCCCTTGCTAGAATACCCATACAACGTAGACAGGAATAACAAATAAAAAAAAACATTTTTCCATTGCCAAAATACCAAACAACGTAGACAAGAAAAACACAAAAACATTTTTCCATTCCAAGATACAAATAAAAATTGTAGATATAGAATCAAATTGTTTTTCCATTGCCATATCTCCAATACAGTGCAGACAACAGTAAGAGAATGCAAGGATCCAAAGGGAAAGGTCATGGAATGATTGTCGAGGGTTCTATCAGTTAAGGCAAAGAGAAAACCTACCAGGACACCAGAGAATCCACACGCAAAGGTCGTTGCCAGATGGCAGAATCCACAATCATCTAGGGACAAACATCAAGGGTAGCCGACTAACAGGTTCGTCCTTCGCTCATCATCCTCGCACATAAAAGCAGGACTTTGAGATCCATAGGTTTTTTAATGCTAAGACGACAACCGTAGATTAGGTTCCTGGCCGACTACTCAGGTGAGGACTGATGAGCTAGGGATGAAGGCAAAACAACCATAAAGTTCACAATCAACACAACAAGGTGGTCAAGACATGCGGAAAAACGAAGGCCATGGGAGTCAACAACCATCGAGCTAGGCTAAGGAAAGTTTTAGTCACCAATTTAAAAAAAAATCATTTTACTTTTCCATTAAATAAGAAGATCCAAGCATAAGTCCTAATACATTCTACCATACAAAAATGAAAAGAGCGTACCATTGCCTGATCGCCCACTCCGAATGATATCCCATGCACTCCATGCAACTCCCACTCGCTGAGTGTCGAAACTTCATCGGTACCTCCCAGCGAATGCTAGGGGTACTCTTCTTCCCCCTTAGCCCCCCGAGCCACAAAGGGGCCACGCACTCACTATCCAGAGATTTCGACTAGCTCACTACTCGCCTCGCAAGGCTGAGCTACCACTCCTTACCGATCTGGGTATCCCAACTCCCACAAGTTAAGTCAGTCAAGTAGACATTTCTGCAGTGCAACATTATGCAAACCGAAGAAGATCCAACCTTTATCACCTCCCTTCATTATGTAGAGTTTCGTGGTTCCTTACTTTCCAAAAATTCTCTTTTAGTTAAGTTTTTATAATTAATTTCCTAAACATTTCTCCCCGTACAAGTGTCACCCATCCCCTTCCTTCCTCCATAAATTAACTTCTTTAATTAATTAATTATCTTTATTTCCCACACCCACCTAGAGTTACTCCCAGAATCACTCCTAGGTGTCCCCAAATTCTCTTACAGGTTTTAATAACTTTCCCTTTTATTAAATTGCTAGTTCAGTTTAAATTAGAAATCTCTTAAATGGTAGATGATTTACTGAGTTTGACCTTCCTCTTTTCCCCTTGAGTTCCCCTTTTTCCCTTTTTATGTTTACCTCTTTTCCTAGTGTTCTAATTTTTTAGATTTTCCCTCTTTCCCCTTTTTAATTAGAACTCAAAAAGGCATGTGTGGAAATTAACCCTTTTTCCCTTTTCTCATTTAATTAGTATTTTAAAATTATCAAAATAATAAAACCATTAATTCCCCTTTTTCTTTTAAAATGTATTCCAACAGATTTTTGTTTTAATGAATAAATTAAATTTCTTATTCCCTTCGTGTTACAAGATTTAACGAAGGTCATAATTATTATTTATGTGGTTTTTATTTTTATTTTTATTTTTTTTATAAACTTAAAGATTAAATTTTTGTACAGGGGGACATTTAATTAGGGAATTTGTTTTAAAAATTTCTTAACACCTTATGCATCCTAAGACCATCTAGGTTTATTCCTCTATCATCAACAATGCGACATTCCCTTCAGGACGCAATAGGTGCTCCAAGGGTGCCACTCGCCTTAATCTGTTTCCCTTGCGCGACGTGACCTTCAGGACACACTACATGCTCCAAGGGTGCCACTCACCTCTTGACTAACTTGGTAGACATAAAAAATCCCTGGAGTCAATACTCCGCTAGGTGAACTTGTGGGAGACTAAGGGCCTCTAAGGAATAATAACCCCCGCCTTATTCTACACCCCTTAGAATCATCGTGAGCGACTGTTGCAGTCTGCCCTCACAACATTTTGGGTCCTCTCAAACTAGGTAAACGTTAACCTACAGTTCGAGCCATGGTGAGAGTGCTAGTAGGTTGTGGCAGGGTTACTGTCCACAGGTCTCCCTCAACATCTCTGGTAGTCGTGAGTGACCCCTGTACTCCACATGTGAGTCTGGTCGGCAAGCTATCATCAGCTTGCATCATCAACAAATCATGTCAGAACATATCCATATCATATCATCTAATCAGATGCACTAATATCACAGTAAAACAATCAAACCCCAATGGTGCACTCCCTGACTCGATCTAGAGTCCAAGGGGTTCCATCAATGCCTCTGCATCCTTGAGGTCCAAAATTCTGGACACTCAGTAAACCGAGTCAATAGTACCTGTCTATGTCAATGCAGTAAAACAACATGTCATCAACCCATAACGCCTCATAATCAAAATCAAATTTTTTAATAGCATAATAATCCGGATCACTTGCGAGGAAGTTTCCTCAAAGAATAAGTTCGCTCAGTGCGCCAGAGCGGGATGTTACAGGTTGGATGTTGATAATTAGGGTGTTATAGTCTACTTATGGTTGGAGCCAAAGATTTCAGGGAGTTGTAGATTCCTTCAGGTTGGAGCCTGTAAATAGGGGGTTGTAGCCTCCTTATATTTGTAGCTAGAGAATTGGGAAGTTGGTGCTTCCAATGAATGTATTATTGACAATATATAAGAAATCATTCAATGGTTTTCTCTTGTTTGGGTTTCCAAGTAAATTTTGGTGTACTATGTATTTGATGTGATGTTTCTTATGGTTATATTTTTATGATTTATTGAATGTAATCATAGATGATACATTGGTGATATACTGTTGATAAAATTTAAGTTTATATAATGTGGTTAAAAGTGGTAAAATTTCTCATACTGATTCACCCCCCTGTCAGTATTCCAACAATTGGTATCAGAGAGGGTCCTTCAATAAATACGTTTAAGAATTGGAAGGAAGATCATGGAGTACACTGAGATTAGAGCACCATAGTTTGATGGTCAAAATGGTATGAACCATATGAAGTGGAGAAACAAGATGAAATCATTTTTAGGAGCACACATGTATGGTGTTTGGTACTCAGTTGTTACAAAATAAACCACTACAAAGAATCCAAATACTACAACCATGAAGGAATTGAAAATAAATAACAAAATTGCAATGGATTTCATCATGGAAGGATTAACTGATTTGGTAAAAGAAAATGTTGGAAAATGTTCACCAGCTAAATAAATTTGGGATAAGCTACATAATATCTACTCTAAAGAATCTCCCATAACAAATCCAAAGAATGCTAATGCAAGAAAATAACAAAAATAAATATTTTCATGATGTCAAACAAAATAAGAAGAAGAAGACTGTGAAGAAGGCATAGTAGATATTGAAGCAGAACGGATTAGTGATTTAGACGAATTAACAAACGAAAGAAAGAAAAACAAGTCACTTGAGGAACAGTTAGTCAAGAATAATTTTGAAGAAAGTTATGAATAATCCCAACATGTAACATCCTGCTCTGGCACACTAAGAACACTTATTATTTGAGGACACTTGCTCGCAAGTGATCCAAACCCTTTTTATGTTAGACCTTTTATATTTGATTATGATGTGATTGACAGATGACATGATGTGTTACTATTTGATGTAGACGGGTGCTATTGACTCAGTTTTGTTGAGTGTGTAGGGTTTTTGACCTTGAGGATGCAGAGGCATCGGTAGAACCCCCTTGGACTCCGGACTGAGTCAGGGAGTGTGCTTTTGGGTTGATAGGTTTATTATGATGTTTCATTTGATTTGCTGATTTGATGTCGACATTTCTAAAATAATTATTGGTGATGCAGGCTGACGATAGCTTGCCGACTTGACTCACATATGGAGTAAAGGGGCCACACACGATTGCAGAGAGGTTGAGGGAGAGGGGTGGACAACAGCCCTGCCAC
>JZKD02S2270393.1:381277-397929 GCA_000966675.3 Picea glauca | reverse complement strand
AAGGTCAACATATTGTAAATGTAACATTAAAATTTTATGATGAAATTAGTTGGCGAATTTGCAAGGTCTTGATATTATGAATGTGATGAAGGCTAGCGCCATGGTGACGTTATCATAAATCTTTTTGGGGAATTTGCTAGTGAATGTGCAAGATCTGTATATTGTAAATGTAAGGATGCTAGCGCTATGGTGTTGTCAGTATAATTTTATTATGAATTTAGTTAGCAAACTTGCAAGTCCTTACAGTACGATGTAATAGTGCTAGCCTTGATGGCGATGTCGATATAGGTGATTGACATGGTAATTTATCGTTGAATCATGAAAATGTGATCGCCTCGCTCATGGAATAATGCTACCTAGCCTTGATATCATAGGAATGTAAGAGCATTGATAACGGTTTATAATATCGTGGTAGAATACATGTAATGGTAAGGTTGATCATTATAAGGATGTTCCAGTTTCCAGCCTAAAATGGTAAGGTCCATAAACTAAGAGCAAGGATCATCATGGGATAAAATTAGAGTTTTCCATGCGTATTCATCTTTATGGTTGGGTGGAGGACTTATCGACTAATGGATTAAACGAAGTAAAGGATCTATACTTGTGACCAGTTGAGTCGTAGGTTGGTTGAGTCGTAACTAATGGTCGCTTCTGTTAGTGTCCTTGGACTTGCGTCTCCCGTAGAGGTCATGATTGTCCCTGGTTTCGTAGTACTTGGTGGCATTGCTTTGCGTGGTCTTCTTGTGTCGGGAGGGACATGGACACCTCCAGTAGCCTTAGCATTTATGTGTGTGTGTTTCCCTGCGTCAAGGAATCTAGTGCCGTATCAAGAGTCTTGGGCTGTTTAAAGGCACAGTTCCACTCTTGCGATACACTTGAGCCATATCAGGAGTCTCGGGCTATTAAAGGAACAGTTCCACTACTGCTTCTCTACTGTTGGATTCTTTCATTCTGTGACAGTACTGTACCTAACCCCCGGTGTCTTTTTCTGCTTACAAATGCTAGTTGCATGCCTTATGTCCAGGGGCGTTTATTCCTTGATGTCACTGTGATATGTCAGGTCGTCTTGAGTGTGTTCATCTTACTTGCATCTTGTTGGTTTGAGTGGTGATGTAGAGTCGAGGGGGTTGTTTCTTCTACACGCGCGCACACACTTTAACAAACAAAAAAGAAATTTGCGCCTGTTGACAGAGTAGGTGTCCTTAACTAGGAGGGTTGTTACACAACATGTCATTGTGAAACTAAAATCCCAGCTAGAAGAAGCTAGAAGGATTGAAGAAACATACAAAAGTTAGATGGAAGAAAAAGAGTGTTTGGAAATCGAAATAGCAACAATAAGAAAGGAATCAATGTAAGAGAAACAATGTATGGAAGCCGAAAGAAAGGAAGCAAAGAAAAGAGAGAATATTCTAACAAATTATCTTAAGGAAATAATTGGGGACTTAAATCAACTTGAAGTAAAAATTGGTCAAGAAGAACTAATACTTGAAAAGGAAATAATCTCCTTGAAGATCCAAATTGAATAAGCAAATCAAACAAAAGAAGTCATAAATATCCAGATGATGAATATGTCAAATACAAGAAGGTTTGGAGAAGAAATAAAAAACAAGAAGAATAGGTGAATGAAGACCAAGTCCCAGAGATTGCAAGATTTGAAGTAGTAAGAAAAGTAGAGAAAGAGAACAAAGAACATGCCTGAGAAATTATACTCTCAGGAATTGTAGTGCAAGATCATAATGAATCCATGGGAAAAAAAGAATAATTCATAGTTCAAAGAGATGACAAGTCTATAGATGAAGAGGAATATTACTCCACAATAAAAGCGAGTATTTTTCTGAGCCACCTGGCTTGGAGACTCCCAACAAATATGAATATTGAACAAGGGGAGTTGGTGCAATAACTACTATATATTAGACAACCATCCTTAGAGCAATTTGAAGTATATATAGAGACATATTCAGAGAAGAAGTACAGTGTGATAGATTGATTAGTTGAGCTATGTAAGGTAGCTAGAGAGGTAGTGGGGAGGCCTAGAGTGCCCATAGTGATAATAGTGGAGGCCATTCAATGTAAGGTGGACTAGGTCCACTATATTATTAAATAAGACCCACTATGGTAGTTAGATATAATAAATGGGTAGTTAGATATAATAAATGTAAGAGGACTTCTTAGAAGGTTCTACTTCTAGAAGATTCCTCCTCTAGAATGTTCTTAGGTGATGGTAGCATTATATAAAGGGGTTCAATCAATGTAATGAGATATGAAGAGAATTATTGTATTGTGAGTTGTATCTCAATAGGAGGATGCCCCCTCGAAGAGGCAAGTGAATAGGAGAGGATCCCTTCCATAATAGGATCCATTGTATGGTGTTTCCCTACCTTAAGGGTTTGATAGTAATGAAGGAGATTTTGCATATTGTTCTTGTATATATTTTGTATATATGTATTCAATATTTGGTTCTTAACAAGTGGTATCATAGCACTTTCCTTGGTAGACATTGTGGGCAAATATTTTTTATTTTTGCAAATTTGTTTTCTGAGAAGAAAAAAGAGGGTAGCGACATTCCATAAATTTTTGGTATATTTTTGTGCAAAATTTGTAGAAACAGGTTACATATCTGAGTTCCTCTCATAAAAACACCCAAGTTTTAAAAAAAAATCGTCTGAAACAAAGTCCAGGAAGTCAAGATATTGAAGTTTTAACATCTGCAAATTTTCAGGGTTTTTTCCACGGACGACGGCGTGATTGTTTTTTTTTTTTAATTTCTGTAGCAGCTGGAGGTTAAATTTGCCCAAATAAATTACATAATGATTTCCTCTTACAATTTCACCCAATTTCAAAAAACAATTCAGCCGAAGCAGAGTCCGGGAAGTGAAGTTATGATAATTTTAAATTCAACTATTTTTTAGGGTTTTTCCAGAAAAAAGCCGCGATTTTCTACCGTAATTTATTGGTTTATTTTTTGGGGTTTTTTCATGAAGGTTGCGGGACCGAAGAGTTCATAGGATGCTCAAATGGTTATTTCCTCTCAAACCCTCAAAGAAATTCTACAAATCATTGAAGCATTCAAATCTCAATTGTATGACATGTTGGATGCTAGATTGCATGTCCTTGCAGATGGCCTCAATGATAGTTTTTGTAGTATTCAAGATTCATTGGATAACATGTACGGGAGGTTTCTTATGGAATAAATATGGGATGAATATAATCAAGAAATATATTCTTGGTATGATTTTGAGGCCGATTGCGATGATTGGTATATGGATAGTTGTCATTTCTGGGATGACAACCACTTCCATATTTTATTTGAGGATTCTACTCCACCTTTTGTAGAGAACACCAATGTCCCACATCAGGAGCTAGTTATGATTACCAGCATCCAGCCTGCATATTCTACAATGGTATTGTTCCTTCCAGGTTCATCTTTGACCCTTTTCCACTATGTGTATGGATATTATTATTTGGATCCACATGATAGGTGTCAGTATTGGGAGCATCATTTTCAGTTTATTATTGGATGCCGATATATTTTGTGTGGAGTTCACATGAGCACTTGGACATGGGACCCTGGTTTACAATGGTGGTTGGACTACTTCAGCATGGTGGCTTCCATTTCTCAATGGGACCCTGGTTCTCTAGTCTACTTCAGCACTATGGTCCACACCTATCCATGGGACCCTGGTATATGGTTGTACATCAAGCGTTGAGGACAACACTTTCATAAGGGGGATGGAGTGTAAGGTAGCTTGAGAGGTAGTGGGGAGGCCTAGAGGGCCCATAGTGATAATAAGGGAGGTCTTTCAATGTAAGGTGGACTAGGTCCACTATACTATTAAATAAAACCCACTATGGTAGTTATATATAATAAATGTAAGAGGACTTCTTAGAAGGTCCTACTTCTAGAAGATTCCTCCTCTAGAATGTTCTTAGGTGATGTTATCACTATATAAAATGGCTCAAACAATGTAATGAGATATGAAGACAATTATTGTATTGTGAGTTGTATCTCAATAGGAGGATTCCCCCTTAAAGAGGCAAGTGAACATGAGATGATCCCTTCCATAATAGGATCCATTTTATGGTGTTTCCCTACCTCAAGGGTTTGGTAATAATAAAGTGTGGTTTCTTCTATATTGCTCTATCGATCTATTGTGTATTCAATATTTGTGGTGATTATATTTGTAGATCTATTCAAGGATATCTTTAGTACAAGTTCTATTCACGTATGTATTCAGACAGGGATATCTTCAGTACAGGTTGTTCCATACATACAGAGTTTGATTGGAATATAGAGAATACTAGTTCATTTTGAACAAACAAAAAAAAATGTGATGATCAGTTGCAACCATGAAGCCATCATGATGGTACAATGATAGATGGGTCAACATTATGGACAGTTGAGTACCAAAATTTTATGAAATATGGATAGAGATGGATACTTAGTAGGTACAAAAAACATGGGTTAGATGAGATACATAATAGTGCATTTACAATTGGAATCAGTGGAATTAGTTGGTCCCAGAAAGGAAAGCAATAAAAGGCACAAAAAAACAAGGAAAGAGAAACCATCAACAGAAGATAAATCATCAAAACAAAATCATTGAACAATATGGTCAAGTGAACATGACAAGTGAATGAATAAATAAAGTAATGAATGCTTTTTATATATGTCAGAGAGTTACAAGAGGAAGCACCAATGGAAAATTAGCAAGCACTGGAAGAGAGGAAAGGGAAAATTTACAGGTATCCCTACATATATCTACATGACATCTTGAAGAAAATTCAAGGGAAGATAAATCATCAAGAGATTCATAAAGGAATATCAATAGCATGTAGACAATGGGAGAGATGCAAAAGACTTGAATAACACAAGTAAATATTTTTTTTGTATTCTTCTCATATACATCAAAGTTTTACATGAGGAAGCACCATGAAGAGAAAGCATAGGCTTGCACATATGGGGAGAGAGAAAACAAAGGAGAGTTACCCTTTTTCCCATGATGTCAAAGGAAGAGAAAGAGAAGATTAGAAGAGTAAGAATCAAGACCATGAAGTTAGATAAGGATTGTTCAGATAAGGTATACCTTTAGGGAAGAATAATATGAGGAGAGAAACATGTGAAGTGAAAGAGAAAAGGCATGGAAACAGAAAAAAAGAATGGAAGCAGAAAGACACGGGAGAAGCCTCAATGAGAGATAGCCTTTTACATTGATGTCAAAGGGGGAGAGTGAGAAACATTGATGAGGAGAAATGGTCACATGGGGAGCATCAGTGTTGGAGCATCCATGTTTCCATCAATGTTGGTATTTCCATCAATGCCAAAGGGGGAGATTGTTGGATAGTTGGTTGTCATTGATGTCAACCCTTGGAGATTGATTTCAACCCTTGGAGAAGTTTGAAATCCCTAGATATGTGGTTGAGATTTATGGTGAGCTAGTTTCCATTGATGGATTGGTTGATGTCAACTCATGTGATGGGTGCATTTGATGAAGTCTACATGAATCCAAAGAGGTGTGGTTATGGGACCCAAACTTGGTTGAGGAATATGGACATGAAGGATAGTGTAAATGCAGGTAAGACACTCATATATGGATAGTCCTTTTTGTTTCATTTCCGGTGATAGGTGGTACGCCACATGGTTCCTCACAGTTCGGGAGATACGGCCTTGTGAAGTTGGAAGCCCCAAAGAATGGTCAAGAAGACCCTAATTGGTTACAAGTCAATTAATGAATGGGCAAAGTGGTTGTAACAAGAAATTCACGAATCCCTAAGAATAAGGAAAGAGATTACCTAGAAAAAGTATAAATACACCTCAAGGAGTCTCTCATAAACACACACACATGCATTAAATATCTATCTTGTGAGAATGTTATGGTCGAGTATTTTGGTCTATTGTTGAATCTGATGATAAGTATAAGGAAACGAAGAAAGTGCAAGGAAAGAGAAAAATTTTCGGATTTGCAGAGTGCTATGGTTTCTTTGTAACCCTGATTAGGTAGGCCCTCACGGGTGAGATTGAGGGTGTCACGTGAGGCACCCCCACAGGTTTCCTAGGGCAGGTCATGGAAGGCCCTACATGACATGGAGTATTAGTCCTACGAGGCTAAGATAAATCTGGTACAAATGTTGGTACCATGCTATTGAAGGATGTGAAAGAGTTACAAGTCAATATTATAGTACATTAGGTCAACTACAGGTTACAGGTATGCTTATGTGATTATATCTTATACTTGGTGATGGTATGTAAATACTTGAGAGGCATATTGTGTTGATGCATGGTACATCTTGGTGACATCAATATGGTACATTAATTCGTATTACATCTTGGCTGTATTGGTATATTGGTATTTGGTTTGGTTACATGGTGATGATGTTATATGCTTGAGGATTATTCTTGGTATACTCTTGAAGCATTGGCACATGGTGTATGTTTGTCATTGATATTGATACATTGTTTAGGAATACACTTGGTATATGGTAGCACATGTATGAGATACATCTCTTGGTGATGTTGGTACTTGGTTGAGTTACATCATTTATAGTACCTTCGTGTATATCCTATGGTATATGGTGTATGCGATGATTGAGTGATATGGTATATGGTTGAGATACATTGTTGGTACATGGTATGGTACAGGTGTTGGTGCATGGTTGATGCACTTTTTGTGGTACAGGTTGTGGTACAAGGTTGATGCTTGGTACAGGTTGATGATTTGGTACATGCCTTGGTACATGGTTGAGACACATATCTTGTGATGACATGTTGGTGATCTTGGTAGATGTTTGGTAGAGGCACGTGTTGGTGATGTTGAACATCTAATTGAGTGGTTTCCTTTGTATATGATCCATGCAAGAGGATCTGGCTGAGTATACCAGTGACATGTTGGACAGGTTGATCTGTGATAGGTCGATGTGATAGGTTTGATACAATGATGGATTATAGGTTGATGTGACAATGGCAGTGGAAGTGATAGTGACAATGGTTATGATTGTGGTAGTGACAATTGTTCTACATTTATATTTCAGGGAAACAAGATGGGGAAAGGAAAGGGGGTTGTATCCTCCCGATTGGTGTCATAGAAGTCAAGGAATTGGAGCTTCCTCCCGGTTGGAGCCTGAAAATTATGGAGTTGTATCCTCCTTCTGGTTGGAGCCAAAGAATTCAGGGAGTTGTAGCTTCCTTCAGGTTGGAAACATTAAATAGGGGGTTGTAGCTTCCTTCTAGTTGTAGCCTCCTTCTTGTTGTAGCTGAAGAATTGAGAATTTGGTGCTTCCAATGAATGTATTCTTGACAATATATAAGAAAACATTATGTGGTTTTCTCTCGTTTGAGTTTCCATGTAAATTTTGGTGCACTATGTATTTGATGTGATGTTGTTGATGTGATGTTCTTATGGTTATATGCTTATTATTTATTAAATTCAATCATAGATGATACATTGATGATATACTGTTGATAAAGTTGAATTTTATATATTGTGGTTAAAACTTGTAAAAGTGATCATATTGATTCACCCCCCTCTCAGTATTCCAACATTATTCTCCCCAGTATGGTCCCCAAAAATGTTGATGCTTAGATATGTTACAGTCCAATCAACAACCTCACAAGGATATAATTACCCCCCTACGTTTTTATAGAGGTGGTACAATATATTGAAACTATAATATGAAAATGAGAGAATACTAAATAGAAAACCTCAATATTTATCACTCAATAAAAAGGTAAAAATATTTCTAATTTAAAATAGGATACATACACCAAAGAATTCCTGAGAAGAGGACCAAGAATATTTACTCAAAAAAATAAAATATTTGTAGAAAATATTATACAAGAATAAATAATAATTATAGCTTCCTTCAGGTTGGATACTTTAAATAGGGGGTTGTAGCCTCCTTCTTGTTGTAGCTGGAGAATTGGGAATTTGGTGCTTCCAATGAATGTATTCTTGACAATATATAAGAAAACATTATGTGGTTTTCTCTCATTTGAGTTTCCATGTAAATTCTGGTGCACTATGTATTTGGTGTGATGTTGTTTATGGTTATATGCTTATTATTTATTGAATTCAATCATAGATGATACATTGATGATATAGTGTTGATAAAGTTGAATTTTATATATTGTGGTTAAAACTTGTAAAAGTGATCATATTGATTCACCCCCCTCTCAGTATTCCAACATTGTTCTCCCTAGTATGGTCCCCAAAAATGTTGATTCTTAAATATGTTACAGTCCAATCAACAACCTCACAAGGATATAATTACCCCCCTACATTTTTATAGAGGTGGTACAATATCTTGGAACTATAATATGAAAATGAGAGAATACTAAATAGAAAACCTCAATATTTATCACTAAATCAAAAGATAAAAATATTTCTAATTTAAAATAGGATACATACACCAAAGAATTCCTGAGAAGAGGACCAAGAATATTTACTCATAAAAATAAAATATTTGTAGAAAATATTATACAAGAATAAATAATAATTATAGGAAAAACAAAATAACTCTCACATCCATCACAATTTTCATAAATTTTTATCACATTCAAGGAAAAAAGATAAAGGCCCACATATGAGAGAAATTTACAAGAGTTTTTGCATTCAAAATAGAATAGAATATGATAGGAAAAATTTAAATATCTTATTCTCAAAACTCACAGTTCAAATATATCATTAAAGTTTATCCCCAAAATAGTTCACTGGGATTTTTTCAAAAAATAAATATAATCTTTAATAGTATTAAAATTAAAATGCATTTGTCCATAAATGGACTGGGATTGGGCTCCTGTGAAC
The DNA here is from genome assembly GCA_000966675.3 of Picea glauca. NCBI lineage: Eukaryota > Viridiplantae > Streptophyta > Pinopsida > Pinales > Pinaceae > Picea > Picea glauca. Next base: position 389,131 of record JZKD02S2270393.1, on the reverse strand, counting down.
CATACAAGAAAGAACTGAACATGATTGGACCTAAAAGGAAGACAAAGAGAATCAATCAGAAAATGATTATGTTTTTCTTTGGATAGATAAACACAACTAGATGGCTTATGAATGAGAGGAGAACATAATTGAGAAGGATATAATCAATTTACTCATTGTGCTGGAATCTCTCTATTTATATTTTCTTGTCTATGTTCTTTATGTATTGTCTTTGGCTTCAGTTTCATGAATGGTACCAACCATCTCTACTTGATCTTCTTCACTTATCTTGATTAAAGCTTTCTTTAACCAATTTTTGATGTATTCTCTCATCGGTGAGATAGTTATTTCCTGTCTGACTTTGGTATCAAATAATGTATCTTCTAATTATCTTAAATCAATTTAAATGTGGTGAAGCATTTCCTCGATATATTCATTTTTATTATCATAACTCACAAGCCAAATTTTGACTTCATGTTTCATATTATCGATCATACTATTGAAATTTTCCATTGATACACCTTTTAATATCTCTAAATGTTCCTCAAATTGATCCCTCATAATAAGAATAGAATTTATGATTATTTTTGGATCTTGGATTTTCCTGGTAGTTCCTAACAAATATAACTCAATCAACTTAAAATACAATTCCCATGTTTTGACACTTAAAGTGTCAACATCAGCTAATATTTCTTTTAAAACTTTTATCCTCTTGAGCCAAGAAGCTTTCAATTTATTTATGCGAGTATAGGATGGTAAGTATTCCTTTTTTCTTTTCAGTTCACTCATTCCAGAAACTCTCAAAACAAATGTAATGACAACATCCTTAAAAAAACCTAGTCATTTTCTAGGTCAACCTTGAGGTACTCTCTTAGATTAGTAATCCTGAAACCCAAAGAAACGAAGCTACTTGGAAAATCCCATACCTTTAAAATGATATAAACTCTCTTTTTTATGTTTTCCCCAACATAAAATCTAACCCCGACAAGAAAAAATGGTGTTCCCTTTACCTTCGAGCTTTATTTTGTTGTTTTATCAAAGCTTTTCCCAAGTTGAATAATAGAAATAGGACTTGAAAATATTGGGGGTGGAATTAAAGTATACTCAAGTTATTTAACCATTTATTTGATCATAACATTTATAGCTTCCATTTCATCCACTGAAATTTCCAGAGCATCACCTATAGCTCTATGAGTCCTTTCAATTCTTGATGCTAAAACTCCTCTTAAATTAATTTTTGAATGTATTTTTCCTCGAACCATTTTTTCCTTTTGAATTAACTTTTTCAAATACTAATTTCTTAGATTCTTTATCAAATAAATAATCACAAAGAGTTAAGGATTATTATTCATAGAAGAATGGTTCTTGTGTCTCCATCTCTACTACAACTTCTTTAATCTCCAAAATCCTCTACTCTTCATCTGGAAACTCGATATCTTTGATATTAACATCCAAATCGATGTCCTAAAGGGAATTGTGATCATCATGTATGACCTCATCTAATTCCTATTGATTTTCCTATCTTTTCATTCTACTATTTATTTTAAGATTATGAGGTCTTTCAAGATTATCTTTGGGAGGATCATGGTCATCTCCATCACCAGAATTTCAGTTACAAATTTATTTTGTTCTTGAGTTACAATTTGAGGCTTCTGTTTGGGTGTGTCACTTCTTTGAGAATTATTTTGAGACCTTTTTCTTCTTTCATTTACAACCCTTCCACATTGTCGATGTGCTTCATTATTATTGTAACTTACAACAATACTGAGAGGGGGGTGAATCCGTATTGTATCAGATTTCTATATTTTCTTTCCTTTACAATAAATTATTTTTTTATACAAGCTTACTTAATAAGAAGTATACGAAGAACTAAAAAAACAACACAAAAAATACATTACACCATAAATTTTATGTGGAAACCCAGTGCGGGATAAAACCACACAACATCTTTCATTGTGTTATTTTGCAAGCACCAACTTACAATTTACAGTCATTCATCTAGACAAGAACCCACCCATTGCAAATAAGGACACCAATCCTCTTAGGCACCAATTTGTCGTAGATAATGAGGACCCCAATCCTCTCAGGCACCAACCTCACACAAATGAGGACATTAATCCTCTTATGCACCAACTTGTTGCAAACAATGAGGACACCAATCCTCTCAGGAACCAACCTGTTGTAGATAATGACGAAACCAATAATCTATCAGTGTCAACTCACCCTAGCACCACCCTACCAGCCTTAATTTAGTTTAAAAATGTTCTTACAGAATTGTACCTTTCCCAACAAAAATTAATATGACAGTTTCGTTGAACAATTACATGTCCTCTTTCTTCTCTTTTCATCCGCACCAAAATTCAAGATAGTGCGTCCTTATTTATAATGTTTTTTCCTGAGTTCCACTTCTTGTATGTAGACGCATAATAGTTACATTGTCCACAAATTTTGACTATATCAAATTGTTATGACATGGATTGTAGGTTGGGAAATCCTTACCCAATATAAAAACATGGGACAACTATGGGAATCCCTACCCACTTCCACCTTAGATAGGTACTCCCCTCACTTTAGTGAAGGAGAAATCCTACACAAGGGGGGAATCTTGGTGACCCTAGGTGGATTGAGAAGGAGGGTGGAGATATAATGAGAGGAACCCCTTAGTTCAATGATGGAGGAAGATACATGTATTGGATAAGAGTCTTGTTTAAGGAAAATGGTTTTCGAAGACTTGAGTACCTGCACAAAAGTGTTAGCCATGCTCGAAACAAGAAAAATACTAGTGATACAAGCCTTGAGATCAATGGGACAAGTAAGTGAAGCTTTTTGTAGTAAATTACAACAGTAAACAAATGTATATATCAACATTGAAATCAATTATTTACCGTTGAAATAACCATAAAAGAATCAAGCATTTATTGAGTAATGAAGAATTAAACAAGTAGATAAATTCCCAATACTTTGGAAAAAGCTTTGATGGTGAGTTATGTTGAAATTACTAAGACAACTGAGAGTGGGGGGTGAATCAGTTTTTACTGTGCTTAAACAATTTTAAGTCTATTAAACCATTTTTAATCTTTCATATAGTGACCATTAGTATTATACATCATATGAACAACATAAAAAATGAGCATCAATCACACATAAGATATACACAGAGACATATTTTTCACGAGGAAACCCATAAAGGGAGAAAACCTCTTCTTCTTTGAAATGATAGGCAGTCTTTTAAGTTCTGTACATCATCTATGTTTGAGCACCAACTCAAAGTGAGGCTACTACCTATGTTTTACAAGCTCCAACTTGTTGAGAGCACCAACTCTCTGGTTTCTCTAGCACTGACTAGAAGGAAGCACCAACTCCCTAAGAGTTCCAGCACCAACTGGATGGAAGCACCAACTTCCAGTTACATAGGCACCAACCTGTATATCAGAGAACCAATGTTCTCCCTTGCACCACCCTACCACCCTGGTTTCTCTAGCTGCAACTGAATGGAAGCTACAACTCCCTGTGTTCAAGCACCCACTTGAACCTCTAAGGACAACAATCCTCCCTAGAACCTCCCGACCACCCTTAAATATAAAACTTTGCTTTCTGTGAATTTATTATAGTGATTCAATATTTTTCATTTGCTTATCAGGTTTATCACTGTTCTGTTATGCCACTCTGCTCTGCCTGCATCAGTGTATTCCTTCTTACATCCTCTTGAGATTTCTGATTTTCTCCTCTGTTTCATCATGCACACCTCAGATTTATCTTCTTCTCACAAATATGCATCTTTGATATGTGTACATTCTGCTTTCTTAACCTATTCTGTTATATTCCACTTCTGTTCATCATCTCTGAGTTTTCTTTACACTACGCATACTGTAATTTTACCTTTCTACAGTTCAATTCATTTTTCCACTACCCATGACCACATGTGCACAGGAACAACGTGTTTGTTTTATTCACATCATTTTCAGTTACACCTCGAATCTTCTTGGGCAAAAAAAAAAATGCCTCAGCAATTGAATCACCAACCATCCAAGAACCATGATTCGGTTCTACTAACTGAATTGTAACTGATTGATTACCTGTGAGGTGAAATAGTAACCCTTTGATCAAGTTTCCAATTAAGCAACACCGTTGGATTAAATCCATAGGATTTCACGTTTATCTCATATGCCCACTAGCTGTGACTAAGTGCTAAACAAAATTTGAATTTCGTGATTTTTCATTTCAGCATTCTTGTGATGAAGGGTCTCGAAACTCCAAGTTGTGATCATTGAGACTCCAATATGGAGCTTTGCACTGCTAGTTTCTTCCCCTCACGTGACCACTAGCGGTGACCATAGGCTGCGCCAAAAGGTGTTTTGTATTTCACGAACTTATGAACTTCATCGAGCCTGATCAACGGTTGAGATCTCTAATGATCCGATGGTCCAGATCTCATCGTGACCTCGCATATCACAATTCCTATGATGAAGAATCTCGATACTCCAAGTTGCAATCGTCGAGACTCTCAGATGGGGCATAACATCACTAGCTTCTTCCCCTCACGTGACCATTGATGATGACCAAAAGATGTGCCAAAAGGTGTTTCATATTTCACAAACTCATGAAATTCATCAAGCCTGATCAACGGTCGAAATATCCAATGATCTGACGGTCCAGATCTCATCACGATCTCTCATATCATGATTCCTATGATGAAGGATCTTGATAATCCAAGTCGTGATCACCGATACTCTGAGATGGAGCTTAGCACCATTAGCTTCTTCCCCTCACGTGACCACCAGCGATGACCACAGGCTGCACCAAAAGGCACTTCGTATTTTGCAAACTTATGAACTTCATCGAGGCTGATAAACGGTCCACGATATCGATGATTCGATGGTCCAAATATTTTTGTGATCTCTCATATCGCGATTTCCCACACCATGCTCTGTTGACTCCTCCAATGTGCAAGTCAGCGAAATTCCAATCGCTTGCCACGTGTCCTATGACTCCAACGGTCAGGATTGTTATCACGATTTCGCATATCGCGAGTTCAAACCTCTTTCCTTTGGATTTCTCGATCTGCGAAACTCCGAAACAAAACCTTTGTCGTGCTTTGACTATTTTCCTCCTTCTAATCTTACACTGTTGATCTTGCCATTATCGCTATGCTACTGATCATGTTGATGTTCACCATCAATGAAAAACACGCATACTCTACTTCTGTCTACACAATATTCCAACAATCTCCCCCTTTGGCATTGATGGCAACCCCTTTAAAAACATGCAACTATACCACCATAGCATCCTTGAAATTACCAAACTTTCTCCCCCTTTGACATCAATGTCAAAGAAGAAAAACGCTTCCCCTGAGCTGTTGCAGTACATACTCCCCCTGTCAACTATGAGCAACTTAGAAATACAACAAATATTCAATAAGTACTCCCCCTGATCAGGTGAACAGATTAGACGAAAGAATTTATAACCCCCAACTTTTGACGAATATATCCAAAAGGGGTCGCTGCTAATGGTTTAGTAAAGATATTAGTTATCTATTATGTGGAAGGAATATAATTCAATTGAACGACTCTGTTTGTAACTTGTTCTTTGAGAAAATGGTATTTTATTGGGATATGTTTAGTTTTGGAGTGAAGAATAGGATTCTTGGAGACACTAATGGCACTGGTGTTATCACAGTGAATTGTAATCAGAACAATATAGTTTACCTTCAAATCTTCAAGAGTTTGAATCATCCACAAAATTTTAGTGTAGCAGGTAGCAACAACAATGTACTCTGCTTTTGTAGTTGATAAGGAAATATATCCCTACTTCTTACGAATCCATGCTACCAATGAGTCACCTAGGAAGAAGGCACCTCCACTGGTGCACTTTCTCTCATCCACACAATTTGCCCAATCTGCATCTGAATAAGAAGTTAAATGAAAATTCTGATTTCTGGGATACCACAGACCATAAGTCATTTTTCCCTTCAAGTATTTGAATATCCTTGTGATAGCTAGCAAGTGACTTTGTTTAGGAGCTGACTGATAACGACCTACCATTCCAACAACTTGCATTATATCAGGACGGGATGTTGTGATGTACAAAAGATTTCCTATCATTGATCGGTATGTCCTTTGATCAACATCGTGTGACATATCATCTTTACTGAGCTTGAAACCAACCACCATAGGTGTACTAACAGGAGAGGAATCCTGCATCTGAAATTTATTCAACATCTCTTTCAAATATTTTTCTTGAGAGATAAAAATTCCTGCAGAACTCTGATTTATTTTTAAACCAAAAAAATATGATAGTTCTCCTATCATGGACATCTCAAACTCTATTTTCATAGAGTTAGAAAACCACTGAACAGATGATTCATTAGTACAACCAAAAATAATATCATCTACATAAACCAAAACAACTAGTAAATTATCACCTTCAGACTTAATGTAGAGATTTCTGTCAACAGTACCTTTCTTGAACTTTTTGTCTTGTAAAACTTTGTCCAGTCTATAATACCAATCTCGTGGTGCTTGTTTCAGTCCATATAAGGTCTTCTTCAGCTTGCAAACATAATTATAATTATCTTTCAATGAGAATCCTTCATATTTCTCCATATATACTTCTTCCTCTAGATTTCCATTAATAAAAGTTGACTTAACATCCGTCTGATACACTTTAAAGTTCTTATGGAATTAATATGCAAGGAACATTTTGATGGCTTCCAATCTTGCCACTGGTGCAAAATTTTCATCAAAGTCCTGACCTTCAACTTGTGCATACCCTTTATAGACCAATCTGGCTTTATTTCTAACAACTTTTCATTTTTCATTTATTTTATTTTTGAACACCCATTTGGAACCTATTACATTCTTATCTTCAGGTCTAGGGACAAACTCCCAAGTATTGTTCTTCTCAATCTAATCAAGCTCTTCATTCATAGCTCTAATCCAATCATCATGCTAGCTGGATTCATAAATTTTTTTAGGTTCAGTCATAGATAAAAAAGCAACATGAGATTGTTCTGAGTCTTTAATCAATTTCCTTCTTGTTTGAACTCCTTTATTTATATCCCCAATTATCTGATTTTCAGGATGATTCTTTCTAACAATTCTGAGAGGTGATTTTGCTTCTTTCTGATGATTTGTGTCAATCAGAGTATTCGTATGTTCATCTGATTCAAATTCTTCTCTTTTTGATCCTTGGACCTGTTCATATTCATATTCAACTATATCTTTTGTGCTTGGATCAACATTGCTTACATTTTTGACTGGGATTTCTTCATCAACTTTTATGTCTATACAATCAACTAGTTTATGTAGTCTCTTATTGTAGCATCTGTACCCTTTATTGTTTGTAGCATAACCCAAGAAGATACCTTCATCAACCTTGTCATCATATTTGCCAATATTTTCATCATTATTCTTAACGTAACATTATGCTTAATTGAAGCAGGTCTCCCAAACCATAGTTCATAAGGAGTCTTGTCATTGTGTGGTCTGAGATGTGCTTTGTTAAGGATATGAACAGTTGTATGAATTTCTTCCACCCAATATGTCTGAGGTATGTTCCTTTCATTCATCATTGATCTTGCCATTTGTTGTACTGATCTATTCTGCCTCTCAACAACTCCATTTTGTTGTGGAGTCCTTGGAGTTGTGTACTCTCTTTTGATTCCATGTTTATCACAAAACTCTTTGAAGTTCCATGAGCTAAACTCTCCTCCTCTGTCAAACCTTACTACCTTCAATCCTTTTCCTGTTTGATTCTCAGTTAGAGCCTTAAACACTTTGAATTTTTCAAATGCTTCAGATTTTTCCTTCAGAAAGGCAACCCATGTTAGTCTAGAATAATCATCAATAATCAACATAAAATAATTTTCTTTTCCTG
>JZKD02S2270393.1:347939-368529 GCA_000966675.3 Picea glauca | reverse complement strand
CTACAAATGCATACTAATGCATACTAAAGAAACACACTTTTACCTAATGACATATTAGACCAAGTAGATCTTAACTAACTCCTAAGTGTCTAAATATCCTAACACTCTGTATCGAAGCTTCAAATATCGCGACATGAAGTGTCAAGACACTTGGGCATAGGAATGTCGAAATGCCGAAACCCGATGTAAAGGCAAGATTAATAAAGTTCATCCAATGAAACAGATAAACCTAAAGGAGATTGGAGGGCTACTGATGCACGACACAGTGAAACTACCAGAAGCCATTGATGGTGTCTGCTAGAGAATTCGAAGAGACCTCTGTGTGATCGCCAGAGGAGATGAAGAGTCTCCAAGCTTCGTCCAGTGAAGGAAGACTATTCTTAGAAGGGATTGACAGATGGATGAGTGTTGAAGCCTGTAACTGAAACAGAGAAGGTGAGCTCGACTGTCACAGAGAAGATGAAGAGTCTTGAACTGCCAGAGAGGCTAAGGAATCTTTGCATAACAGCTAGTGATGATAGACGCAGGGGTTGAACTGCTAGAGAAGCTGAAGAGTCGCGATGATGATCACGCAGAGCACTCGAGAGGTGGAGGAGATTGGCATGGTATGAGCATGCAGAGGAATGGTGAATATTGCATGCACAAGATGCACAAAAGCTATATATATACACGGTGCAGAGAAGAAAAGGGGTTGTTGTTGTTATTGGAGTTTATGTGGTTGTTGTTATTGAAGGTGATTCATGTGTGAAGAAGGAGGAGAGTGCAGCAGCTGAATTGAGCAGAAAAGGAACTGTGTAGTGAATGGACATGGTGCACAGAGCATGAAAAGCAAAAGAACAGACAGTTCAAGTCATGTGTGCAGGAAGATTATGAGGCAGACAGAGCAACGAAATGCAACAAAACTGTGATGGGTCTGGTAAGCCATTGTTGAACATTATGTCACTATAATAAGTTTCAGTAGCAAAGATTTATATCTTAGGGTGGAAGGGAGGTGCTAGGGAGGACTGTTTTCCTCATAGGTTCAAGTGGGTGCTTGAACACAAGGAGTTGTAGCTTCCATCTGGTTGCAGCCATAGAAACCAGGGTGGCAGGGTGGTGCAAGGGAGAACTCTTGTTCTCTGTTATACAGGTCGGTGCATGTATGATTGGAAGTTGGTGCTTCCATCCAGTTGGTGCTGGAAACACTTAGGGAGTTGGTGCTTCCTTCTAGTTGGTGCTAGAGAAACCAGGGAGCTGGTGCTTTCTTCTATTTGGTGCTAGAGAAACCAGGGAGTTGGTGCTTCCTTCTAGTGGGTGCTAGAGAAAACAGAGAGTTGGTGCTCTCAGCAAGTAGCAGCTTGAAAAATAGAGGTTGTAGCCTCATTATGAGTTGGTTCTCATATGTATGATAATGTAAAGAATGTAATTATTACTTATCATATAAAGAAAAAGAGGTTTTTACTCTGTATGGGTTTCCTCGGAAAATATTTGTCTATGTGTTTCTCATATATGTGACTGATGTTGAATGTGCCATTGTTTATTTCCCTGCATTATTGTGATCATCATTCARTGTTTCTGYAAAGAGTTTAAAAGAAGCATAATTGTTTAAGCACAGTAACAACTGATTCACCCCCCCCTCTCAGTTGTCCAACAACCTTGATATTTTCTTGATCCTTTCTTTAACCTTCTCACAAATTTTGCCTCAATATCATCTAAATCTGAATCGATATTCTTGTCTTCTTTAAAAGATGTTTCTCTAGAAATGGATTTATCTTTGTTGATTCTCATTTCATATGCAGTCAAAGTTCCTAGGAGTTGATCAATGGACAAAGTTTTAAGATCATTTAGTTCTTCTATTGTAGAGACTTTTGGATTAAATTTATCAAGCAAAGATCTTAAAATCTTCTGAACTAAAAGTGATTCTTCAATCTTCTCACCAAGACCCTTCATGGAATTCACAAGTTCTTCAACTCTTAAAAAATAATTGCTAATTGTTTCATCTTCATTCATCTTTAGTTATTCAAACTTCAACCTAAACGTTTGAAGTTTGGCATCTTTTACTTTCTCATTTCCTTTATAGCTGTTAATAAGTTTATCCCACATTTCTTTGGCAGTTTGAAGATGCATCACCTTTACAAACTTGGCTTTTGCAAGTCCATTCAAGATAGCATTCATTCCTTTAGCATTAAAGCTAAATTCTAACTTATCATCGTTGGAAGCCAGCACAACAGGCTTTATATATCCAGTCTCTACTACATCCCAAACATCAACACCTAAGGCCATTAGGTATGTTCTCATTCTAACGTTCCAAAACGAAAAAAAGAGTAGCAGCCCGGAAAAAAAAACCAAACCGAAATAAAATCAAAACTTTGCAAAAATTTAAAAAAGCGTATTCAGACTTTATACCTCCGGATTCTGACTGTAATGGTCGTATCTTGGGCAGACGGAAACCTTTTCGAGTCAAACGAAAAGTGTTCCTGAATGAAAAGAGTGCTTCGGACGTAATGGAACAGTCCTTTCAGCCCAGAAATGTACAGAAATTCCACAAAATGGAGATGAGGCAACTCGGCTTCACGATCTCGATCTACAACAGGAGCGGGTCTTCAAATAGGCTCTGATACCATGTTCGACAACACAGGCATTCCAACAGAGGACGAACACCTTCAGTAACCACTCACATAACCAGATCAAAGATCAACACACTGATGTTTTCACGTGGTAAAACCCCTACAGGGAAACATCCCACTTGAACCTCTGAGGACAACAGTCCTCCCTAGCACCTCTCGACCACCCTTAAATATAAAACTTTGCTTTTTGTGAAATTATTATAGTGATTCAATAGTTTTCATTTGCTTACCAGGTTAATCACTGTTCTGCTATGCCACTCTGCTCTACCTACATCAATTTCTTCCTGCTTGCATCCTCTTTAGCTTTATGATCTTGTCCTCTGTTTCAGCATGCACACCTCAGATTTATCTTCTTCTCACAGATATGCATCTTTGATATGTGCACATTCTGCTCTCTTAACCTATTCTGTCATATTCCACTTCTGTTCATCATCTCTGAGTTTTCTTTACATTGTGCATACTATAATTTTACCTTTCTACAGTTCAATTCATTTTTCCAGTACCCATGACCACACATACACAGTCACAACATGTTTCTTTTATTCACATCCTCTTCATTTACACCTCAAATCTTCTTGGGCAAAAAAAAAAATGCCTCAGCAATTGAATCACCAACCATCCAAGAACCATGATTCAGTTCTGCTAACTGAATTGTAACTGATCGATTACCTGTGAGGTGAAGCAGTAACCCTTCGATAAAGTTTCCAATTAACCAACACCATTGGATTAAATCCACATGATTTTACGTTTATCTCATAAGCCCACTAGCTGTGACCGAGCGCTAAACAGAATTTGAATTTCGTGATTTCGCATTTCAACATTCCTGTGATGAAGGGTCTCGACACTCCAAGTTGCGATAGTCGAAACTCTAAGATGGAGCTTAGCACCGCTAGTTTCTTCCCCTCATGTGACCACTGGGGTGACCACAGGCTATACCAAAAGGTGTTTCGTATTTCGTGAACTAATGAACTTCATCAAGCCTGATCAATAGTCAAGATCTTCAATGATCCAACGGTCCATATCTCATCGCGATCTCTCATATCGCAATTCTTGTGATGAAGGATCTCGATACTCCAAGTCACGATCGTCGAGAGTCCAATATGGAGCTTAGCACCACTAGATTCTTCCCCTCATGTGACCACCGACAGTGACCACAGGTTGTTCCAAAAGGCGTTATGAACTTCATTGAGCCTGATCAATGGTCGAGATCTCCAATGATCCGATGGTCCAGATCTCATCGTGATCTCGCATATCACGATTTCTGTGATGAAGGATGTTGATACTTCAAGTCGCGATCACCGGGACTCTGAGATGGATCTTAGCACAACTAGCTTCTTCCCCTCACGTGACCACTAGCAGTGACCATTGGCTGCGCCAAAAGGCGCTTAGTATTTCGTGAACTTATGAACTTCATCGATCCTAATCAACGGTCCACGATCTCGATGATTCGACGATCCAAATCTTTTCGTGATCTCTCATATCGCGAGTTCCCACACCATGCTCCATTGACTCCTCTAATGTGAAAGTCAGCAAAATTCCAATCGCTTGCCACGTGTCCTATGACTTCAATGGTCAGGATTGTTATCGCGATTTCGCATATCGTGAGTTTGAACCTCTTTCCTTTTGATTTCCCGATATTTGAAACTCTTAAACGAAACCTTTGTCGTGCTTTGACTGTTTTCCTCCTTATGATCTTACAATGCTTATCTTGCCATTATCGCTATGCTACTGATCGTGCTGATGTTCGCCATCAATGACAAACATGCATACTCTGCTTCTATCTACAAAACATGACAACAAGTTAGGGCTGCAAAAAGGATGTTTTCAAAGATTTTTCAGAGTAGCAAAATGGTTGTAGTAGATATTTTCTACAGAAAAATCTCTTAATCAAAGAAACTACCTAATAACTTTCCCAACAAATAGCCAATATCAAGTAGATTCACAACAACAACTTGCCCAACAAATAGCCAATATCAAGTATATTCACAACAACTACTTGCTAATTATTTTCAGTGGTAAAAGAATGAGAAATAGAGGTTGAAAGAGAGACTTTGCAACAACCCTAGTGTCTGTAGTGTACTTTTGTAACAAAAACAAGATATCCTTGACCAAAGTAGATGCCTTAGTGGCTCAAGCAAGCTATTAAGGAAAAATATTGATTCCACTTTAAAAATATTCAATATCTTGTAAAATCACACATTCCAATGCAAATAATTTATTTCTCCAATGCAAAAATATTAGTGTCTTTCCAATGGGTTATGGAGTCTTGGGTTTGAATCTAGGCTTGTAACTCCTCTAGGGGTATAATCCATTTTAATTCCTAGAGTATGCAAGACCTATAAAGGTAAATCTAGGAGGGTGTACACTCGTGTACTTCTCCTAACAACCTTTGAAAAAATGATTTATCCAATAACAATTAAAATGAACTTGGTGGAGGGTGTATGCCCTTATACTCCTCCAATGGTTTTAATACAAGAAGAACTTGAACAAGAAGAACTTACCAATTATTGTAGAAAATTCCTTACAAATTTCAATGCTAGCAAGACAAAACCTTAGTTTACCAAGAAATATCATTTGGAAAATTCCAATACAAACCTCCAAGAAGAGTAGTGCACAACTTTAGCTCCACACTAGGAAAGATAGAATCCAAAAAATATTGCACAAGGGAGAGAAATCGATTTTGACCAAAGAGGGTGAAAATTTTAGCCAAGAGTATCTTCACTCAAGAGAGAGTGAGTTATCTGAATGAAATGATCTTCTCCTTTATTTATAGGACTTAAAATTACAATTTTTCCACATAACTTTGGATAAAACACAATTAAGATGACAACCCCCTTAATTACCCATTTACTATTGAAAATTAGATTTTTACATGAAAAATAAACCCTAGAAGGTGACGTCATGCCCCTAAGGGGTGACATTTTGACTATTTTTACAAATCATTGAGTTCTTTGAGGAAGGATTTGGCCTCCAAAGGCCATGTTTCATCATGTTGTGCATCCTCCATCCATCTACCATGTCAATTCACCTTCCAAACTTCACCACTATCATCAAAACCCTAGTCCCATCATGATGTCAAGCCCAAAGGTGCAGTGCTTTAGCCTCCAAAGGAAAATCGTTGGGATGGTAAGGCATAGGTGAGGTCCTCTCTCAAGCCTCCAAAGACAATGTTCATCATTTGATGTGCCCCAAGGTGTGGGATATGGCATCCATCTATGGATTTCCTTCCCCAAAGAATTCCCAAGATAGTATTATTCCTTCAAAATGGTCCACCAAAAAAGGTCCTACAAAGACAAATGGGTGATCCCTCCAAGGGTCTCAAGTAAAAATAATTGTAGCAAGTAAAACCACATTTAGTAAAAGAGCCACCTAAACATGTGCATCAAAACTACCTTATCAAATTAAACAAGTGCTCAAAGACCTTATGCAATTTTCCAAAATTAGGTATGGGAGGATTGACAAGGTGACATGTTGGGTGAATCATTCCTCAAGTCAAGGAGTGTTTCCTAGGTGGACCCCTCTCTAAGTCATGTAAATAAGATGACATGGATGGGGGTAAGACTTTTGGGAATGGGGTTCATGAAATAAAAGGGTTCATATTGTCTCATTTATTTGTGCCTTTGTAGAGGGTGTGTTGCACCTTCGTTTTCAATGCATCCTTTTTCCAAGCCCATTTATTTTCCATTTATTAATTAAAGTACAGAACAATTGGGTACTCTGAATGGGTAACATGAAAATTTGAGGCAATACTTTAATGTCAATTGAAGTCGAAAGTACATAGAGTTCCATAAGGGTAAAGAAAATAATGTAACACACTTGTGTAGATCGCTCAATTAGTGGGACGTCTATATAATATGAAATTTTTTCTTCCATGTATTTGATTTTTTAGGAGAAATGTTTCATCATTATCAAGACCTATTTGGGTGAGCATATTTAATGTTATATTTTTGGCTTTTATATTTTTCCAGCTACATTCTCTCTAGGCCTTTAGCTCCTTATTCCCATGAAATTAGGTACAATCCCTTCTTGGGTCAGTACACCCAAAAATCCAAAAAGCTAAGGATGTGAAAAGGATGAAGTTTGAAAAATGATAAGTATGATCGAGAATGACACAATGACTCGGGAAGGGGACCTCCTAGTAGAAAACCCATCTCCAAGGTTGACCACTTACTAGATCACAATGTCAACCACCAAGGTGAAATAGGGAAAAGAGCATAATTTCCAAGTAGACATATAATCAAAAGAATCTTTAAATGCAACATACTCAAATGCCTCAAGTATTAAAGTGACACTTACCAAAATACCTAATTTGTACCTCATGCAGAAAGACCCATTGTCTTCCGAAAGCAAGTTGATGTGGTGATTTCCATAGTGATGAATTGAGGACACATGGTGGTGAAGTGGGTCTTTTTTTATGCATGTGGACGTTGTCATTCATCTGTCTCTCGATACTCCATGTCTACAATTGGAGGGCCTCGAGACATCATCTCCTTATTTATCCCTAGAAATTTGGGATAACACCTGGCTCCTACTCGGGGGAATATACTTGTCGTAGAGTGCATGATAACCTCAACATCTCCTGGTTATACTTGTTCCTACACTAAAACATCAAAACGTAAAATATAGGGTGACTCACTCACCCTTTTCTCATACAATCAAAATCATAACTTCAAAATTGAGAACTAATATATAGAAGAAAATGTTTCATTTTTTTTATATAATATGATGAAATCAAAGAATGTAAATCAATAATGCAAGTAGAGAAAAATGAAAATGAGAAGTGAAATACAACTAAAATATCATGAGAAATCAAAATGCAAATGCGAGAAAGCAAGATGACCTACCTACTTACTTGGGGCCTGGGCCCTGCAGAAGTCAATTACCTTGAATATAGGGTTAGAGAAAAGACTCATCTACTAGAAATGACATCTTTCTCCCATCCATGGCTGAAAAATAATACTTCTCTTTCTTGGAATTCTTATTGATTATGTAAGGGTCAAGCCAAGAGTTGTTATTCTTCTGATCATATTTGGGCTTTCCCTTCCTTTTATCCCACATGAGTGCAAGGATTCCTTCACTATAGTTGATGTAAGGTATACTCTCAATGTAGGGTTATGAAGGTGGATTTGTGTTGACTACATCTTGAATATCCTTCTGACGTTGTTTGTCCCCTTTATCTTCTTCTTTATTCAATATTTTGATGGACCCTAGTTCCTTGCCTTGAAATTTTTCCAACTTACCCTTATATTATTGGGTCCTTTGAAGTAGTGTAGCTATGCAATCCTCTTGCATAAAAGGTATATCTTGCGGATCATTCTCAATCATATCTGAAACCTCATCAAAATCATCATCACTACTATAATTAGGGTTATTCTGATATAATACATGTTTCCTGGACACCTCTCAGTTATAGATAATCTTGAAAGTACCATATCCAATAGGAATGTGTGCATGAGTGAGGTCCATGATGAGAAATCCACCAAGGGTGGCCACCCAAATCCTTGACAAGAGAATGCCCCAAGCATCTATAACATCAATCACCACTATGTTCATGGTAAGGCCAATGTGAGGGAAATATTCTAAGTACACTTCCACGTCTTCTATGAGACCATCAATCTTCACCTTCTTGGAATAAATTCCACATACATTTCCATATGGGCGAGTTGTTTTCAGGCGAATTTGTTTCATGACCTTCAAATACATCACATTTTCCAAGGCCACAGAGTCTAGCATGCAATTGTTCAAGCATAGACCATTCACAGCAAAAGATATATAAAAGGGAGGGTTAGTATCCCTCTATCATCCATGGTACATGGTGTTTAAAATAACAGGGGGATCTTATTCCTCATTTGGAACTTTTAATAAATTCAATACTTCTCTTCTCATGAAAGGGATATTGCACATTCATTTCACTCGGAATGTCATATTAATTTTTCCAACCATGGTCGAGACATCTATATTCAACTAAATATCTTTTTTCTCCTGCATTGTTTTTGGAAGAAACTCTCAAAACGGATCATGGAGGTGGTGGGGCCACCCTCTTCGCTGGCTGGGGAGAGGTTTCCTTTGGCTGAGATAAATTTTTCTTTGTTGGATGAGATGAATTTTTCTTTTCTGGATCCTGTGGAGGCGGTATAGGAATATTATTCCTTCTTGCATAAGTCAGGATCTCCCTCTTAATTATTTCCTTTGATATTCAATAAATTGATTAAGAACTCCAATTCAACCTTCCTTGGATCCCCATTTTCTAACTTCATCAAGTTTTTCCTGTGAAATATCTGTGGATTCATCATCACCATCATCCTGAAAGGAAAAGACTATATCTATTGAGTTGATATTGTCAGGAGAATATTCTTCTTGTCTTGGAGATTCTTCCTCTGGATGAGACTCTTGGAAGGGAGAAAACTATGGTAATTCCTCCAAGTTCACCATCCCGTTAGGGTTTAGTGCATCAGGAGCCTTTGCCTCTTTTTGAGGTTTTGTCTTCCAACCCATGGATTCTTTCTCGATGAAAGGGTGCCTCAAAGTAGACTAATTCCTTTCCATTTTTTTTAATTGGCTCATAACCTTATTCTTAGTTTGGAGAAACTAAGTATTCATCTAATAAATCTTTTGAGATATTAGAGAACTTGGATCCAGTGCATTGTTTGTATTTGTCTTTGTTTTTGGTTATGTTCTATCATAAGGATATTGAAAATGATCGAACATGGAGGAAATAATATCCTCCTCGATCTCTACACTATATTCTTTGGTCTCTGCCAAAATGCGGGGTTTCTTATCCCTTAGTATGAAACCAAATTTCCCCTCAAAGGCATTGACATAGAGAAGACAAACAACCGCTATTGTAGGGCACAAATGCTCGGGGATTTGGCTATGTAGTTTATCAAATATGGTATCAAATTCACTAATTGTCTCGTTCTCCTTTTTCTTTATCTAGTTGAACTAATTCATTAGCATTATGCTATCTTTCTTCATTGACCATATGGTTATGAATATATTAGAAAAGTCTGTGTATGTTGCTACATGATTATTCTGTAAGATATCAAACCACCTTTAGTCATATTCTATAAGGGATGTTTATACTAGCCTCATTGCAACATATTCATGTTCCACTCCTTCGTTCTCCATGTCTCGACCAATTACATGCAAGTGGCATTCTACAATGACTACATTGTTTCCAGAGAACTTTGGTGTAACACCCCAGGTTTTGAGCCCCGTATTAAATAATGTATTTTGTTAATCCATGAAAGGCCCAAGTACCAAAAAAATTGAAATAGGCCAGTATGTCTAGGAAATGTAATGGTTGATCATTATTAATAATAAACAGATCACTAGCTACTAGACGGACAAAGAAAAGAGTTATAGGGGGGTTATGATTCCACAAGAGAGGGGCTTCAGGGTATAAGTATTTATTTTATATTTTATTTACCCATTTTTGTTTTAATGGAGAATAACAGTTACATGAGATTCTTCGGGGGGAGGACAAGTTGTTCCTTAATTCCAAGAATTACTTAAACCCATCTTTGGTCTGGGGTGGGGGTTGCTTCTTCTTCTATCATTCACTTACTCACTCATTGTTCATTATTCAAACCTTTCATTATGTTCTCTCTCCATTCATTCTTTCACCCATTCATATTTCCTCATTCGTTTTTGGTTGGGAAGGGAAAGTGAACTGCTGGAGAGGAGTCGTGGTTTGTTGGTTGTAGAGACTGCTGGTGTATTCTAGCCATGAATCAAGGCCTACATGTCTGAGATGCATTGGCCTATGTTCAATTTTTCTCACAGTTGTGAGTCCTGAGATTCCCATCATGGAGATTCTGGACCAATTGCACTAGAGCCCTGGAAGGAGATGGACAACCTGAGGGATTGCATGGTAGAGAAGGGCATCCATTCTCTTGGGTTGTGAAGGATGGGTAGAAGAGAGATGGTGTACTTGGATTGTTGTGGGTGCTAAAAATCCTATGAGATCTTGAGTGCTTACTGATTTTGGAAGACGAGTGACACTCTAGAGCCATCCTTGTCGATTCATAGCCTTGGCTCAGGGGTGACATTGTTTTTGATAATTGGAACAACAATGTTTATGGTTAGGTGGAATGTCCTTGACTTGTTTCTAGTTGGTGATTTGTTTCATAAAAGATAAATGCTCTCTGTTATGGTTTTATTTTCTTGTGTATTTATTTCAGTGTGTATTTACTTATCTATGAAATTTGTATCTATAATATACATACTTGCTGAATATTGTTGTGCATGACATATATCTCATTTATTTATATCATAACATGAATATTGATCTATGCATGTTAACAATTCATGCATATTTATTGATTAAAAGTAAGATCAGAAGTCGAAAGAAGTCCAGAAGTGGGATTGAAGTGGTGTAGCCCAGCCTGGGGGTGGTTAGGTACGTTACAGATTGGTAACATAAATTCTGGTTGAAACATTGGACTGGTATGGGTTGGAACTATTGGAAAAGGTATTATGGTTAAGAATAATATGTCTTTGAGATATTAAATCTCAAGAGATATAGCATTGCAGATATCATGCAGAAGCCAGAGCATCGTATAGATAGAGATCCTTTGTAAAGGATCGTAGAATCGTGACCGTTCCTTTTTGAATTCGGAAGTGATCACCATCGTGGAATCAAGGAGTTATAGATTGTTAGATAGGAATATGGGTGAATGAGGACCATTAGATAAAGGTGAAAGCAAAGGATGTGAGATATTAAGTCACAACCGTCAGATTGAACCTGTCGATCTCCAGTTGTTGATCAAAGTCGAGAAGGAGATGGAAAACTATGGAACTTCATCTCTTCGGTGATTTTTGGGAGATAGGGCAGAAGCATGAAAATGGTCGAAGTTGCAAAGATTCTCTAACCGTCCGATCTGATAGCAGGCTTGGGTGAAATCTTCATCATTAGTTAGGTTCCTCTGGCATTGACCACTTCAAAAAAGTTTAACTCCAAGAGAATCAAACCCCTTTAGAACTTCTATAACCCAAAGTCCTAGAGAATTGAAAGTCTTCTCGACCATTAGACCGGGGGAAAGACTTTGGAAGTAATGCCCACTATCAGATCTAGAAAGGGTGGAAGGATAACAAATTTTTGGAGCTTCAGAACTTCACCACTCTGGAAATTATTGGAAAATGGTCAAAGCCCTGAAGTGTCGAAACCCTGAAGTGTCGAAACCAAAAAGTGTAAGGCCACCATCATGGAATCACATTGGCCTTCATATCTGGGGATGAGAATGTGGATCATGCATTTGATGGATGTTGCCTCGTAGTCCACATGGCTAGGGTTCCATGTGGGGACACGTGTCACCCAGATTATGTAATATTCCTGATATAAAATAGTATGCAAAACATAAATAATTATCTAGAAATGGTAGATAAACAATGATATAACCATAAATACACTAGAATAATACCAGAATAACACCAGAAAGAGCACTTTGATTACTGAGAGAAATGTTCACTTGCCTCTTCGAGGGGGAAACCTCCAGTAGAGAAGATCTCTATTACAATAATATCCAAGACAAAACTTCTCATACTCTCTACTCTTATTTATACTAAATATGCCTATCCAAAAGAACAATCTTGAGGAAGATCCTTCTAGAAGCAGAAACTTCTATTAGGTCTTATTACATTTGACTTATTCTTATTTATTTCTAGGCCTTATTAATATTGGCCTTTATTACATGGAAATATATTATTCTACCTAGTCAGGGGTTAGGTCCCTAACATGTCCTCCCTCTTAAAAACAATCTTGTCCTTAAGGCTTCAAATGAGGAAATTGCTGCAAAATGGTAGTTCGTTCCCAAGTGGCATTTGTTGGAGTTGTATCTTTCCAATGGACTAACACTTCCTTGATGTTGCGCTAACATAGATGAAGCTCAGGCTGGTCCAAAACTGCTTGTGGTTGTAGCCAAATGGAGCCCTCTTCATCCAACTTGGGAAGGTTGATTTGAGTTTGGCACTTAGTTCCAATCACCTTCTTTAAGCAGGAAACATGAAAATTAAGATGGATCTTAGAATGATTGGGAAAAGCTAATTGATAGGCCACGTGTCCCACATGCTTGAGAAAAGTATAAGGACCATAAAATTTGGGCACTAGTTTTTGAAAATGGTCAACCTTGAGGGATTTTTTATTATAAGGTTACAGTCGAAGAAACACTTGATCTCATTCTATAAATTGACGTTCACAACGACCTTGATCTTCCTTTTTCTTCATGTGATTATGGGCCATGATCAAATTTTCTTTGAGGGTACAGAGAATAGCCTCTTGAACTGTAAGTGTTTGGTCAACCACGTGGACCTTCGATAGACCTAGAAAGTATGAGATAATTGAAGGTGGATTTTGTCCATATACTGCTTCAAAAGGAGTCATGCAGGTAGTTGTATGGTAAGAAGTGTTGTACCACCATTCATCTAGTGGTAACCATTGAGCCCAATGATTTTTTTGTTCTTATGAAAAACACCTCAAATATGTTTCCAAACACTTGTTGATAACTTCAATTAGACCAACATTATGTGGATGATAAGTTGTGTTGATATGAAATTGGGTGCCTTGTAGCTCAAACAGTTATTGCCAAAAATTGTTGGTTAAAGTGGGGTCACGATCAGAAACAAGAGAATGAGGCATGCCCCGAAGCTTGAAGACCTGATCCATGAAAAGTTGAGCCACAGTGGAGACTGCAAATGGGTTTTGAAGAGAACATAAATGAGAATACTTGGAAAGATGATCAACTACCACCATGGAAAATGATTTAATTTCCTGATTTAGGTAATCCTACAACAAAATATATAGATATATCCCTCCAAATAGTCAGTGGAATCGAATGCGGTTGTAGTGTGTGAGTATCTTTGACCGTTTCTCCCTTGTTGCGTTGACAAACATCACATTTTCCCACAAAATTGTGAACGTCCTGTTTCATACCATCCCAAAAAAAGAGAATGTTTGACCTGGTCATAGGTTTTGGTAAACCTTGAGGGCCCAGCAGTGGGTGTATCATGAAGCTCAAAAAGTATCATGGATTTAATTTTTGATTGTTTACTTAAATACAAACAACCTTTGTATCGAAGTTAATCATTGTGCCAAGAGTACCCTAGGGAAACATGAGAATTGGCCTGCAATTGTTGTATCACATGCAACATTTTGGGATCATGTAGCCATTCCTGGAAAACATCTTGGAGCCCATATGGTACAATGAAGGAAAGGGAAAAAAGGGACCCTTCATCTTCATATTTTCTGGAAAGTGCATCAACAACCACATTGTCTTTGCCTTTCTTGTAAATGGTATCATAATCATATCCAAAGAGCTTAGTCACCCATTTTTGTTTCTTTGGGGTGGAAAGACATTGTTCTAGAAAATACTTGAGTCTTTGATGATCTATCTTAATTTGGAAGCGTTTCCCCAATAGATAAGCATACCAAAGATCCAATGCATGTTGAATAACCAACATTTCCTTTTCATAGATTGATTTTCCCAAATTTCGCTCGGACTGGTGTTTGCTAGTAAAGTCCAAAGGCCAAACCTCTAGCATAAGGATTGATTCAATTCCTTTCCTGGAAGCATCACATTCCAAGATAAAGGTATTTGTTAAATTAGGAAGGGGAAGGACTGGAGTGGTTCACATGGACGTCTTCAAGGTTTGAAAGGCCTGAGCAGCTGCGAGAGTCCAAGTGAAAGAATTATTTTTAAGGAGAGAAGTGAGAGGGGCTAAAATATTTCCATAATTCTTAACAAACTTACGATAATAACCTATTAAACCAATAAATCCAAATAAACTTTTGAGAGTCTTTGGGTGAGGCCACTCCTGCATAGCTTCAATATTTTTAGGATCCACCCTAACACTAACCTTGCCAACAAGATGATCCAAGTACTCGACTTCTGAGGCACCAAAAGCACATAATATTGTTTGAGGAAAAGTTGGTGCTGAGAGAGTAGATGGAGAACTCTATCCACATGAGAAAGATGGGTTTTCTAGGTTTTACTATAGATGAGGATATCATCAAAGAAAAATAAGACAAAATGATGGAGAAAAGGACAGAAGACATGATTCATGAGGCTTTGGAAAGTGGGAGGAGAATTACACAAGCCAAAGGGCATGACCAAAAACTCACAGTGACCCTCATGAGTTCGAAATGCAGTCTTAGGAATGTCTTCCTCGTTCATACATATCTGGTGGTAGCCAGAATGAAGATCAATTTTAGGAAAGAATTAGGAACCACTCAATTCATCCAAGAGGTCATCAATGACATGAATGGGAAATTTGTCTTTAATGGTGAGTTTTTTTAGGGTGCAGAAGTCAGGACACATGCACCAAGAACCTTCTTTATTAAGGACTATGATCATAGGAGAAGAGTAGGGGCTCGTCATAGGATGAATAACACCTACATTGAGAAATTCTTGAACAATTTTCTCAATTTCATTTTTTTGGGAAAAGGGATGATGATAGGGATAAATATTGGGAGGAGGTTTTTCGAGGTCAAGGGGAATGGAATGATCATGAACATGAAGGGAAGAAGGTATTTCCTGGGGAGTGGAAAAACAACTTGATGTTTAGAGTGGATGGATTGGAGGTCCAGTGGCACAGAGGGTGTCTCAGTGGCTTGAATGGCATGGAGTTGTGCAATAATGCCATAATGAAATTGTTTTAGCATCTTTTCCATGCAATGGTAACTGATGATCTCTAGGGAACCAGTAGTGATGCCTTAGAACTTATATTGTTGGTCCTGCTGGTTGAATTGCATGCTTAATTCCTTAAAATCCATGAGAATGGGACCCAAAGTCCTTAGCCATTCTGCACCCAACACAATGTCACAAATGCCCATGTTGATAGAAAACATATGATATTTCATGTGGTACTGACCAATTTGGAGACACACATTTTCACAACACCCACCACATTTCATGGACTCGCCATTGGCAATCATGATTTGAAAATTATTGACGGAACATATATAGCAACTAGTTTCTTGGGAAATGAGGTGATGAATAAAATTATGGGTGCTTACACTATCAACAAGAATCATGACCATCCTATGCTTAATGTAACCAATTATCTTGAGGGTTTGGGGAGTAGAGAAGCCAGTGAGAGCATTTAGGGAAATGACTGGTTTGACTTCAGGAGGGGTTAGGTCAGTGGGTTCAAGTGACATGGCCACAAGGGGAGCCTCAACATCGTCTTACTAAACATCCTCTGAGATGGCCATAAAAATATTTTGTTCCTTACACTTGTTCCCAAGAAAATATTTGTCATTACGATTATAAAAAAGGCCTTTGAGTTGGCATTCATCCATTTCTTCCCTGGTCAATTTCTGGATCTTTAGTGGAGTAGAAGGAGGAGTGGGAGTGACTAGTTTATCGTGAGGAACAAAGGAGGGTTTTTGGTTTTGAGAAGAGACAAATTGTTGTGCTTCATTATCTCTTTTAGTAGCATCCACCCATCTCTGAGGCTGATCCATGAGACCATGGGCACAAATATCATCCTTGAGGCCATTGATAAAACATTCTCGGAAAAAAGAATCAGACATGCCCTCTGTACGGAAGGACAATTGATCACAAGAGGCTATAAAGTATTCCATTGTGCCATATTGTTTCAACTTTTTCAAATGTCCTAAATGGTTGGTGTCAGTGTCAAAGCATTCATAAATCTCCGCCACACATTATGTCCAAGTCACATACCCTTGGCAGGAATTTTTCCCCCTGTTGCCACCATTGCCAATGTTCTTGATCTATATGGAGAACACCATACATGAGTTTGGTCAATTCATCTGTAATGCCATACAAAGAGAAATAATGTTCCATTTGAGTTACCCAGCCAGTGGGATCTGAGCCATCAAATTTGGTCACATCCACATGTCGAAGGCGTAGTTCATGCTGAAAGTGATGGGACTAAAAATTCTGGAAATGAGAGGAAGTTTCACCTTCAGGTTGAAAATGTGGGTTAGGTGAGGGAAGATTTACAGGGATATGCAGCTTGGCACAGATCATCACAGTGAAGGAGGCAAGATGGGTATTGAAGTATTCAATATGGGTAGTGAGGTCTTGTTTGATGTCCTCCATTTTGGCGTCAATGGAGGAATGCATGTTTTTATTGATGGTGGCAATATTGGCATTGATATGTCTCACTTTTTGTTAGGTTTCTGTGAAATTAGAGTACAAGGAATTGAAGCGAGCTTCCAATTATTGACTACGGGTGTGGGCCATGATGAAGAGGGAAAACGACAAGGGATGGGTGGGACAACAAAAAAAAAGGGTTATGGGTGAAGTTTATCACAACGATCAGGGCGATGAGGGGAATCCAATGGGGTAAATCCCAAATAAGGGTGTTGGAAGGGGATTGGGTCCATGATAATTTGTTTTTCTAAAAAATGATAGGTATGATTGAGATAGGGGCAAAGAAAGGAATCCAACGGGATAGGTCTCAAATAATGGTGCTAGAGGAAGCCATGTATCCCTGTATTAAATAATGTATTTCGTTAATCCATGAAAGGCCAGAGTACCCAAACAATTGAAAGAGGCCAATGTGCCTAGGAAATGTAATGGTTGATCATTATTAATAATAAATACAACTAGTTGCTAGACATAAAAGGAAATGAGTTATAGGGGGATATCACTCCAGAAGAGAGGGGGCTTGAGGGGATAAGTATTTATTTTATATTTTATTTCCCCATTTTTGTTTTAATTGAGAATAACAAATACATGAGCTTCCTGGGGGGGAGGCCAAGTGGTTCCTTGATTCCAAGAATTGCTTAAACCCATATTTGGTCTGGGGTGGGGTTTCTTATTCTTCACTCAGTCACTCAGTCACTCATTGTTAGTTGTTCACACCTTTCATTATGTTCTCTCTCCATTCATTCTTTCACACATTTGTCTTTCCTCATTCGTGTTTGGCTTGGGAAGGGAAAGAGAAATGTTGGAGAGGAGCCATGTTTTTTCGGTTGTAGAGACTGCTGGTGTATTTAGCCATGAATCAAGGCCTGCATGTATGAGATTCTTTGGCCTGTTTTCAATTTTTCTCATAGCTGCGAGTCCTGAGAGTCCCATCATGGAGATTATGGACCAGTTGCACTAGAGCCCTAGAAGGAGATGGACACCATGAGGGACTGCGTGGAAGAGAAGGGGGTCCATTTTCCTGGGTTTTGCAAGCTAGGTAGAAGAGAGTTGGTGTACTTGGATTGGTGTGGGTGCTAAAAATCCTATGAGATATTGAGTGATGACTGGTTTGGGAAGTTGAGTGACACTCTGGAACCATCCTTGTGGATTCATAGATCTAGCTCAGGGGTGACATTTTTGTTGATACTTGGAACAACAATGTCTACAGTTGGGTGGAACATCCTTGTTCTACAACCAATTGGTGATTTTTTTCATTAAAGATAAGTTCTCTCTGTTATGGTTTTATTTGCTTGTGTATTTATTCTATTGTGTGTTTACTTATCTATGAAATTTGTATCTATAATATGCATGCTGGTTGGATATTGTTGTGAATAACATATGTCTCATTTATTTATATTGTAACATGAATCTTGATCTATGCATGTGAATACTTCATGCATCTTTATTGATTAAAAGTTATATAAGAAGTTGAAAGAAGTCCAGAAGTGGGCTTGAAGTGGGGTAGCTCATCCTGGCAGTGGTTGGGTATGTTATATTTGGAAACCATTTTTTTTATATCTTTAGGCATGGTATTGGGATATCCAGTGATGGAAGTGATGTTCAGGGGCTTATAGAGGTCTTTTTTCCAAGAATGAGCCATTGGTGCAAGTGGGAGATTAATGTGGAAAAGCTTTTTGACAATAGGGGAATATAATGGAGGATTTCTTGGGTAAGTTTTGGAAGGTTTGAATCTTCCAGGGGGAAGGGTATTTTGGGAAGATGGATTATGGGATGGTGGATTTTCTAGATGATATTTATCTCATCAAAAAGGGAAATGGAAATGGAACCTCCCTCAAGTGGAGTCGTCGGGCATGCTAGGGGTAAAGGATTTTGGATCAAGACTTGCCAAGATGTTGTTAAAGCACGAAAGATGATTCAAAATCCTCCCCAGAAATGGATCCAAAATGTTATTGCATGGATTGTAGTTTGGTAAAATCCCGACCCAATGTACAAATGTGGGACAACTATGGTAATACCTACCCACTGTCACCTTAGATAGGTACTCCCCTCACTTTTGTGAAGGAGAAATTCTACAGAAGGGGGGAATATTAGTGAGTCTAGGGGGGTTGAGGTGACAGAGTGTGTAGAGATAATGAGAGGAGCCCATTAGGTCAATGATGGAGGAATATAAATGGATTGTAGAAGAGTCTTGTTGAAGGAAAATGGAAATCGAAGACTTGAGTACCTTCACCAAAGTGTTATCTCTGCCCAGAACAAGACAAATAATAGTGATACAAGCCTCGAGATCAATGGGAAAAGTAAGTGAATCTTGTTGTCATAAATTACAGAAATAAACAAATGTATATATCAATAATGAAATCAACTATTTACTGCCGAAATAACAATCAAAAGAATCAAATATTTATTGAGCAATGAAGCATTAAACAAGTAGATAAATTCCCAATACTTTGGCACAAGATTTGGTGGTGAGTTAGGGCTGAGAAAAGGATGTTATGGAGTATTGGGTTTGAGGCTAGGATTGCAACTCCTATAGGGGTGTAATCCATTTTACTTCATAGAGTATGCAAGACCTAGAAAGGTAAATCTAGGAGGGCATACACTTTTGTACTTCTCCTAGCAACCTTTGAAAAATGATTTATCCAATAACAATTAAAATGAACTTGGTGGAGGGTGTATACCCTTATACTACTCCAAGGGATTTAAGACAATAATAACTTGAAACAAGAAGAAATTACCAATTATTGAAGAAAATTCCTTACAAATTTCAATGCTAGCAAGACAAAACCCTAGTTTAATAATAAATATCATCCAAATGCCAAGATAAACCTCCAAGAAGAGTAGCACACCACTTTATATCCACACTATTTTTGTGTCTTTATTTTTAGAGAGGGTCCCCCATTTATGTTTACAGGTAGAGTGGGGCATACCAGCCCTCCGAGACCCAAGGATGAAGAGGTGGTGTGACCTCATGGATCGACATGTAGCGGGCCCCATCATCAAATACAACAATGCATTCTTTGACTGGTTGAGGACTCATATCCTGATGGTGGATGATTATGCATATGCCAGGTTGGATTTCAGAGGTGACCTCGACTTGATTCTACAGGCATGTGTTCAGGCTCTCAAAAAAATATTTTACATGAGAAAAATGACTGAGTTCTTCCCCTACAAGGCATGTTTTTAGAATGACGTTGCAAGCTGACAGTAGTACACAGTGCGTAAATCCTTGATTTCCGTAGGCTGCTCTATACCTGACTCATGGGGTTTCCACAGGCTGCTATATAGGTAGGGTGTGGGGTCATTTGAAGATAAAGAAAGGAAGAATTTCATGAAGGTTCTATAAGGAGAATCTTCTAGAATGTGAGGTGACATCCATATGGTTGTGATCCTATTGGATTCTCTTATTTGGTGGGATCATCCTCATCCTTTTAAACACTTCAACTTCTCCTATATAATGATGGGTTTCTCATGGACAAGGTTAAGAAATATTGAGCAAAGAATTGTTGAAAGAATAGGCTGAAGACTATGTGAAGGATTGTAATATACCAGATGTAAAATGTATGTAGAACGGAAATAAAATGCTAGTAATGGCAGAATAACAATAATATAACTAGAAAATTCACCACAATAACATTGAAATGATATGAGAATAATAACATAAATAGCACTTTGAATCTGAAAGCGATGTTCATGGGCCTCTTCAAGGGGGCAACCTCTAGTTGAGCAGAGCTCTATTACAATAATATTCAAGTTAGGGTTCTCATACCCTCAACTCCTATTTATACTAAAAAGAAGCATCTAGAGGAAGATCCTTCTAGAAGTGGAAGCTTCTATTAGGTCTTCTTACATCCGCCTTATTCTATTTTA
>JZKD02S2270393.1:328265-347889 GCA_000966675.3 Picea glauca | reverse complement strand
GACCTTTATTACATCCGAATATATTGTTCTACCTATGTGCAGGTTAGGACCCTAACATGTCCACCCCCTTAAAAACAACCTTGTCCTCAAGGCTTGAGATGAGGAAATTGCTGCAAAATGGTAGTTGGTTCCCAAGTGGAGTCTGTTGGAGTTGTATATTTCCAGTGAACTAGCACTTCCTTGATGGTTCTCTGACATAGGCGTTGCTCACACTGGTCCAAAATTTCTTCTGGCTGTAGCCAAATGGATCCTTCTTCAGCTAACTTTGGAATGTTGGTTTGAATTTGGACCTTAGCTCCAATCACCTTCTTTAAGAATGAAACATGAAAAACAAGATGTAGCTTTGGATGGCTGGGCAAAGCTAACTGATAGGATACTTGTCCCACACGCTTGAGAACGGTATAAGGACCATAAAATTTGGGTGCTAGCTTCTGACAATGCTTGGCCTTGAGGGAAGTTTTCTTATAAGGTTTCAGTTGAAGAAACAACCGATCCCCTTCTGCAAATTGACGTTCAGAGAAACCTTGATATGCTTGTTGCTTCATGTGATTCTGTTCTATGACCAAATTCTCTTTGAGGGTACAGAGAATAGACTCTCAAGCTGTAAGTGTTAGGTCAACCACCTAGACCTTCGAGGCACCTAGTAAGTATGAGAGAATTGAAGGTGGCTTCTATCCATATACCGCTTCAAAATGAGTCATGCGTGTAGTTGTATGGTATGACGTGTTGTACCACCATTTAGCTAGGGGTAACCATTGAGCCCACTGATTTTTCTTTTCCAAGGAAAAACACCTCAAATATGTTTCCAAATTTTTTTTGACAACTTCCATTTGGTCATCAGTCTAGAGATGATAAGTTGTGTTGAGATGCAATTCGGTGCCTTGTATCTTGAATAGTTCTTGCCAAAAATTGCTTGTGAAAGTTGGGTTGTGATCAGAAACAATAGAGTGTGACATGCCATGAAGCTTGAAGAACTGATCCATGAACATTTGAGCCACCGTGGATGTTGTAAATGGGTGTTGAAGGGTGCATAAATGAGCATACTTGGAAAGTCAATAAACAACCACCATGATGACAGATTTATTTTCCGATTTGTGTAAGCCGGTAATAAAATCCATAGAGATATCCTTTCAAATAGCAGGTGGAATCGAGAGCAGTTGTAGTGTGCCCAGAGATTTGATTGTTTCTCCCTTGTTGCGTTGACACACATCACATTTAGATACAAAATTACAAATGTCCTATTTCATACCATCCTAGAAAAAAAAACGTTTGACCCTGTCATAGGTTTTGGTGAACCCAAAGTGCCCTGCTGTGGGTGTAGCATGAAGCTCAGAAATTACCATGGATTTAAGCTTTGATTGTTTACTTAAATACAAATGACCTTTGTATCGAAGTTCATCATGGAGCCAAGAGTAGCCTAGGGAAGATGGAGGATTGGACTGTAATTGTT
Organism: Picea glauca; assembly: GCA_000966675.3. NCBI lineage: Eukaryota > Viridiplantae > Streptophyta > Pinopsida > Pinales > Pinaceae > Picea > Picea glauca. The sequence continues at coordinate 346,439 of JZKD02S2270393.1, read as the reverse complement.
GGATCAACTGCGAACTTTTGGGATCATGTAGCCATTCCTGGCAAATGGCTTGGAGACAATCTGGTACAATGAATGAAAGAGAAAAAAGGGATCCTTCATCTTCATATTTCCGGGAAAGTGCATCTGCAACCACATTGTCTTTTCCTTTCTTGTAAATGATCTCATAATCATATCCAAAGATTTTAGTCACCCATTTTTGTTGTTCTGGGGAGGAAATGCATTGTTCCAGAAAATACTTGAGGCTTTCATGGTCTGTATTAATTTGGAAACTTTGTCCCAATAGATAAGGGCGCCATAGATCAATGACATGCATAATAGATAACATTTCCTTTTCATAGATGGATTTTCCCAGATTTCTTTCAGATAGTTGCTTGCTAGTAAAGGCCAAAGGTTGACCCTCTTGCATAAGGACAACACCAATTCCTTTCCCCAAGGTATCACATTCCAACACAAAGGTCTTTGTGAAATCGGGAAGGGAGAGGATTGGAGTGGTGCACATAGACATCTTCAAGGTTTGAAAATATTGAGAAGCGGCTGGAGTCGAAGTGAAAGAGTTCTTTTTTAGGAGAGTAGTGAGAGGTGTTGCAATCTTCCCATAATTCTGAAAAAACTTGCGATAATACCCTATTAAGCCCATAAATCCACACAAGCTCTTAAGAGTCTTTGGGTGAGGCTAGTCTTACATAGCTTCAATATTTTTAGGATCCACCCTGATGCCATCTTTTCCAACCAAATGACCCAAGTATTCTACTTCTAAGGCACCAAAAGCACATTTAGATTGTTTCAGGAAAAGTTGGTACTAAGAGAGTAGATGGAGAACTCAATCCACATGAGCAAGATGGTATGTCTATGTTTTTCTATATATGAGGATATCATCAAAGAAAACTTAGACAAAATGGTGGAGAAAAGGACGAAAGACATGATTCATAAGGCTTTGGAAGGTGGAGGAGGCATTACACAAGCCAAAGGGCATGACCACCAACTCATAGTGACCCTGATGACTTCTAAAGGAAGTCTTGGGAATGTTTGCCTCTTTCATACGTATCTGGTGGTAGCCTGAATGAAGATCAAGTTTAGTGAAGAATTGGGCGCCACTCAATTCATCCACGAGGTCATCAATGACAGGAATGGGGAATTTTTCTTTGATGGTAAGTTTGTTGAGGGCACGAAAGTTAGGACACGTTCTCCAAGAACCTGCTTTCTTTAGGACCATGACCATAGGAGAAGATTAGGGGCTTGTACTAGGGCAGATAATGCCTCCATTAAGAAGTTCTTGGACCATTTTCTCAATTTCATTTTTTTGGGAAAAGGGGTGATGATACGAACGGATATTATGAGGAAGGCTTCCGAGTGCCAGGGGAATGGAATGATCATGAACATCATGGGAAGGAGGGAGTCCTTGGGGAGTGGAAAAGACCAATTGATGTTTATAAAGGATGGCTTGGAGGTCTCGCAGGACCAAGGGTGTCTCTGTTTCTTGTATGGCATGGAGCAATATACCCTTGACAAGAAGTTTTTCTCCATTGCCACCATTGCCAACATTCTTGATCTAGATGGAGAACACCATACTAGAGTTTGACCAAGTCATATGTAATGCCTTATAATGATAAATAATGTTCCATTTGGGTTACCCAACCAGTGGGGTCTATTCCATCAAATTTGGTCACATCCACCCACGGAAGGCGTAGGTAACGTTGAAAGTGATGGTTCTAAAAGTTATGGGAATGAGAGGATTGGTCACCCTCAGTTTGTGGAGGTGAGGAAGAGGAAGGGTTATCTATAGGGATATGCAGTGTGGTGTAAAGTGCCGAAAATACTGATTCAAGATGGGTGGTGAGGTCTTGTTTGATTTCCTCCATTGAGGATTTTATGGTTGTATTGATGGTGACAACATTAGCATTGAGTTGTTTCACTTATTGTTGGGTCTCGATGAGACCAGATTGCAAAGTGTTGAAGAAAGATTCCAAGTCTTGTCTATGGGTATGGGCCATGAGGATGGAGGAACTGAAAAGGGGTGGGCTTGATCAAAAAGTTTTTCCAAAAAAATGATATGGATGAATTTGATAAGGGTGAAGAGATGAATCCAATGGAATAGTTCTCAAATAATGGTGAAAAACTTTCTAGACTTTTTTTTTTTTACACCTACAGAGTTATACTCCGGTATGAAGAATACTACAGAGGGGAAATTCCCAAATGCTTAACCAGAAAGAAATGTGTATTTACTTGGAAACCTTAGCACAATTGCGCGACAATAGAGCTTGTATGTTTTAATTTGTTTATGTTTCTGTCCCCAAGGGTTAGGTATTCAAGGGTTCTATAGACAAGGGTTTGCCCTGTGCTATATCTCTCTGATATACGTGCGGGGTCCAACAATAGTACTCGACGCAATATCTCAGGGCACTAACTAAGGAGGATAGATCATACCCTTAGCCATACTACCCGACTACCCAGGTACAAGAGAGTGTCTTCCCAAGTGTTGTTCTCGGTGACACTATAGTAGTCAGGTGACTGATCGGTTTATCTAAAGAAGGCTTCAGGTAATCTAGGATGATCTGTACACAGGTGTTGTCTGATGCGCTACCACTCGAAGGGGTACCAACAGGGGTTACAAGGGTGGCCAACAGATGTGCGCTTAAGTACCACTTGTATTTCCTGCATGTATGAATCCCTCAACTGCGGGTTTATGTGTGAAACGACAGATCTCTATGGATTAAAGATGCTGGAATACGTCTCTACCTTGAAAAAAAAATTAACCCACACTTTCTACCAAGGAAAGTGCTCTAATACCACTTGTAATATACTAGATGTAAAATGTATTCAAAACATAAATAAAATGTTAGTAATGGCAGAATAACAGTAATATAACCAGAACATTCACCACAATAACATTGAAATGATATGAGAATATTAACAGAAATAACACTTTGAATCTGAAAGGAATGTTCACGGGCCTCTTCGAGGGGACAACCTTTAGTTGAGCAGAGCTCTATTAAAATAATATTCAAGTTAGGGTTCTCATACCCTCGACTCCTATTTATAATAAAAAGAAGCATCTAGAGGAAGATCCTTCTAGAAGTGGAAGCTTCTATTAGGTCTTTTTACATCCGCCTTATTCTATTTTATTGAAATACCTTATTAATATTGACCTTTATTACATCCAAATATATTGTTCTACCTATGTGCGGGTTAGGACCCTAACAAGGATCCTGTTGCAACTGATGCTTGAGGCCTCCATTTTTCCATCAAACGTTTGTGGACCATCTTCATACAAATTTGGAGCAAGTGTATGTGTGTGTTGGAACAAAGGACCACTAAAATGGAACTTGCGACATCAAGGCAATTTGGTTGTATCTTCCACTTTTACTTAATACAATACGGTGACATGTTTCTTTCCCATAAAATCATTAGCATTTTATTACATGACTCCTTGATCACATGTTTAGTTTTTCATTGAATCTATTATTGTTTCTTTCACTTTGGTTGGTTTGTGTTATTACAGATCTGATTTCACAAGAGCACCAGAGTGAAGTAGGGATAACAAGGATATAAGGAAGCAATATCTAAAAGTATGTTATCCATTCCTTATTTGGTAGTAAATTCAATGATTGTAACTTAGGGAAAGCGTCATGTCCTGTCTTGTTTTTTTCTAGATCCAGGTGGATCTAGGGATATTAGTTTATGTCCGCATTCACTGATTTATCCATTAACAAAATTGGTGACTCCACTGAGGATGCGACTTGTTTGTGTTTTTTTTTTGGCCTTTTTATTTTAGCCTACCTCTCTTCACTTTATTTCAATCTCTGAGTTCATGGGGCATCCATCCAGACCCTCTAGATTTGAAAGTTCACTTAGACATTCTGTCCTCTTTCCAAATTTCTTTTGTTTACAGACACTTCCGCACAGTGCCCATTCATATCTTGCAGAAAATTTTGATTTCCGCACCCTAAATATTTGTCCCAGTGCATACTTTCAATGACCTACCCACAACTAGCCTGCGAAAACCTTTGATTTCTGCACTGTAATCTACTGCTAGGTTGAAATGGCCTCTACAAATTTTTTTGGTTTGGGTCCTGTCATCTTTTGATGCCCTGTTTTCTTTATCCATATGAGAGGAACTTTTAATGGCAATATTTGACTGATTTTTGAGTTTTTAAACTTGTTTTCGATTGGTTTTCGGAGATCGAACGCCTTTCTTAGTCATTTTTCCAGTTTTACTTTTTGATTTTTATCAACAAGGATATAATCTCTGATTTCACATCTGAGTGATTGATTGATTAAAAATATTTTGATTGGATTTAAAGTTTTGGATTTATTACATTTTTTGGATTGCTTGATGATTGGAAGGTCATTTTTCATTTGCATTTGGTGAAACACTTTCTTGTGATTTTTACTTTTATCTTCATTGAAAGTTTGATTTGGGTGCTTGTTGAGTGTATCAATTTTCTTTGATTACTTGTCCTTTATTTATTATATCCATGTTTTGGTTTTGGAAAGGAAGACTTAAGGTCACTTATTATTTTAAGTAAGCATACGCAAGAAAGTTTTTTTCATTCAAATAATTTCTTTTAAGAAGAAATAATTGAAAAATATCATTGTTTATGGTTGTTTGCAATAGTGTTCATTCAAGAAAAAAAAAGTAGATTCCGTAGCTTACATCATTCCGGGAAAATGCCTTCTCCCTATTGTAGATAGAGTTCATTGAACGAAAGATTGCATCATTCATTTCTATTTGCATATTATTGGGTCAAGGTCTTACACATCATTGGTTTCATTCCTGTCCCCCTCTTGAGTAAATAACAACCTCTAAAAACATTGTGGAATCTAAAATTCAATTAGTAACTTTTATTTTCCAGGGATCTTTTACACCAACATTATCAAGGATAGAGCTTTGGAATAGGCTATGAGACACACTCTCCAAAGCACGAAACACACAATAGCATCTTGTGATAGGGAGTGTTCAAATCCATTTGCAACATTTTGTCTTGGGAAGCCCTTCTCACACAAGGGTCAAACCTAAGGTCGCATCTAGATTGGCAGAGTTACTCACCTTGATTTGTTGGTCTCGATGTAGAGATTGTATGTATTATGGGGTCGATTGAATGGTATACCCACAATGATGAGTGGAATCCTCTCAAGTTGATTTCAAGCTAGATAGCCTGCCTTTGCGCGTGGATTAGATTGTCGATTGTTTCCCCAGGCATCATTGTTGTTATTGGTAGCCTTAATTTCCTATCTTCTTAGGGTCTTACATGAGGTGAATGTGGAGGGGAAATTCTTCATGGTACCTAGAATCGACATTGGCCAAACTCACTCGGGCTCCTTGGAGGGTATACCCACGATTATGTGTGGGAGTTTCCACTAGGGTGTAAGTATGTTAAGCAGGCCGGAAACATATCTTTTCCACCCACTCTATCCTATCCCATTCTTGTATTGACTTCACGACGTTGGATTTCATCATCAAATAGTGACTTCAAATAGGAAGGTTTTGCTTGCTTGGTTTGATTCCTAGATTTTATTAGAGAGTGTTGTTTTTTTTCTATAGTTGGCCATAGATTTTTTCCATAAAATATTTGGTTCAGCCAACATTGACCCTCCACATCGTTCACGTAGGATGCAAGGACTACCCCCGGAGGTATATCCTCAACAAAGTGAGGTCCAGGACAACATACCTTCACAAGCAGAAATAACTGACTCTTTAGACAAATTCTGAATTGTTTCTGATTCTCTAGACGCTTTTCGAATACCTCCTGGATACGAGAGACGCATTCTTCGATTGAATTCATCTAGAGAACTTGTTGTTGACACTTCTAGAATACCAATGGGACCTCTTACTAGCCCAAAAAATGAGGATCCCTTTTGACCACTGACATATTTTGAAACCTGGCTATAGTGTGGGACCTTTATGGCTCGGGGGCAGGTGTTGATATACCTGTCATCTCTGAACTACCTGACATGTCTGTTAACTACACAATTCCTCTATACCATTTTGCTAGTACAACTTGCTATCTCTTCGTTGATTCAGACACACAGTTCGTTGGTCCTATCTCAACCATTCCTCTTCATATGGCCCATTCCACAATGGTCCCACACACTATGACTATTCCCACTAGGAATACGGTGGCTAGCCAAGCTCCCATTGGCACACCACTTTCGTCTAGACCCATCCCGTTGCTTCCTCTTGGGTATAATTTTTTGAATACTTCTATCCCTATTCCTACCTAGGTTCCATATGGAGCTTCTGGAGTTTTTACTCCTTCTGGGTACAATGCTTCTTCTGGTTTCATTCCAACACCTTCTCAAGTCCCCTCCAGAGGGTCTTATCCGACTTTTATGGGAGGATTTGGCGCAAGTGGTTCCAATCCAATTGGAGGCTCTACTCTGTCATTCACTTCTGGTTATCAGATTCCTGTTGGAGGGAAATTTAACCCTTGGGGCCAAACTCAATTTGGAGGTCAAACCCAAATTGGAACATAACCCCCACTTGGAGTACAACCCCTACTTGGAGGTTATAAACCAGCCTATGGAATAAACATACCAGGATCACTAACCCAGTATTGGAACCTTCTCATTCAGGGAAATCTACAATCATCTGGGGGGAAACATCCTCAAGTTATCTCTTTCATACCCCCTAGTTCGGGCCAGTAATATCTAGGTTCTTCCAATCCCATTTGGGGTTCGAATGTTCATTCTAGTGCTTCTTGCCAAGGGAACATCCATAATCGGTATAAACCTATGGGCTACATTCCTCCACGCTCACGTCTAAATCTGTTAGGACCTTTGCCTCACATAAAAAATTCTTACGGTCCTACTGGTATACCTACGGGACTTCCTCCCCAAAGTCACCAGTACCCTCACGTGAATAGGCAATTTCCCTATTTAGCCATTTTGGATCTACCTGACTTGTATCAAATCTTGAATGACCCTATCCTACATTCTTCCCATTGGCCTGTTATATCGGCCAAGTTAGCATCCGACATTCAAAAATTTGATGGTAAACCGGGAGAAGATCCAAACAACCATGTCATGACTTTTAACCTTTGGTGTTCGTCCAACTCTTTGATCGATGAATCCATCTGGTTACGACTCTTCCAACGAACTCTTACGGGTTTGGCTGCAAAGTGGTATATAGAATTACCACGAGGCTTCTTCACCGACTTTAATACCCTAGCCATGGATTTCCTCACACATTACCAACTGCCAATTCGCTATGAAACATGAACTGAGATTTTGAGTTCCTTCAAGCAAAATTCAGCCACTCATATTTTCGATCACATCCATGAGTGGAGACGAAGATGATGTTTGAACAAACTTGACGTTCTTGATCAGTTATTGGTAGAATGGTTCACAAAATCATTCGTGAATAAAATCTCTTGTGACATTGCCATGGGTGGAGTTGTCACTAAAGAGCAGGCGATCAATCACGCTCAATACCTATATCTTGTTTATTTGCAAACTGATACTCTTTACGACTTCCTCCTTGATGCTCCTCATCCTTCTACCACCACTACCACCACTACCTCAACTACCCATGTTGCTTCTCATGCAGTTGATGGTGTAATTGGCACCTTCCATACTCAACCTCAATCTATGCAAGCCTCTCACCCCAATCTGAAATCTACTACTTTTAATGTTCAAAATGCTCTGACTCCTACTCCTTCCACTAGAAAAACTTATGAGGTTAACTCCATTCAATCTACCCCTGCCAACAAAAATAAATATAAAAAAGGAAAGGGTAAGAATAAGGAGGATAAAAAAAATCCACAATCTAAGAAAGTCAAAACACAACCTATTGATTGTAAGGATAAGCGCAAACCCCAATACCCTTTCCTTATCTGTGGTGATGATCACTACATGAAATATTGTCCAAGACGTGTCGAGGTAACTAAGTTCCTTTAAGGGACCACAAAGCCTCCCACACCTGTCATTTTGTCTCAACCTTTCCCTTCTCAAAAATAGGCCCAATTGGTCATTCATGACCAACCCTCTCCTTCCACCACTTCCTATGTCCCTATGTGTACTGGTGCTTCAAAAAAGAATGACGTTACACTTACTACTCAGGCCAAAGATTACTCTTCCTCAAAGGACAAAGTTCAGGATATACCACATTCATTGGATCGACCACCTCCCTCAACTTCACCTCCCAACGGTCCTCTTCATCTTGAACGACCGAGCCCAAATACAATTCTCCACCCTCCTCCAAAGGGCGTTGTTCGAAAGTCTGCCTTTAATCCTCATGCACGTGCTGCTCAGAACTACAGTATTGTAGAAGATTTTTTGCAAGCACCCTCTGCGATGTCAGCTCTAGAAGTCATCCAAAGTTGTCCCACTCAATGGAAGGCACTGTTAAAGGCTATTGGTGGAATTGATCCTACGGATACAAATTTGATAATTTTTGACCTAGAAGATCACATTCCAAGGCTATCCCCTTAGTTAGTGTTTCAAATACAAGTTTTTGAGAATAAGAACATCTGTAGAACCATTATTGATGAGGGTGCCTCGACGTTTGTAATGTTTGTTGCCTGTTGGAATGCCATTGGCTCTCCTCCCTTAATCGAATCACACAACACAATTAAGGCCTTCAATGGCTCTGGATTTAAAAACTACGGTGTACTCCCCTCGTTGTCTATTACACTGGAAGGAAAATCGATCAATGTCAAAGTTGAGATATTTGATGCACCTCTCGATTATAACCTCTTACTTGGCCATAGCTGGATTGATTCTATCCATGCAGTTGTGTCTACCCTTTTCTGTGTAGTATGTTTTCCAGACCAAGGAAAATTCATTACTATAGATCAGCTGGACGTTTTCAATGTTGATTCCCATACTAGCAAGTACCCTTTATTGTGAAGACACCTCCTGGGTATGAGAATGTCAGTGTGGGTCTCCTGAAAGATTCCACTCTTATGGGTACCTTCCTCATACCACCACCCGATGTTCCACCTCCTTTTGTCGCCTCGATCAACATGATTTCCACCTCTGTTCACGAAACCCCCGTGTCTCACCACCCATGGATAGTACCTGACCCCAGTGATTATCTTCACTATGACGAGAAAATTCCTTTAAGTCTGGTTGAGTCGGCTTATCAAGCCATTCAATCGACAATCCCCTCTACTCCCTCTCTTGGTGATTCATCTCTCGATCCATTTCATGTCATTTTTCCTACCGACAATAAGATTATGTATGTTATGTTTATGGAAGAAACCCCATGGGATGATGGACATCATCGTTCCATTCTCTTCCTCGAACAACACACCATAGAGAGTTACCAATGAATTTCGACTCCGTCGACCGTTGTTTTCATTTCCTCTATTCTCGAATCAACACACGATGTGATTTATGAAGGGAACCTAAGTAATATTTCACCCATTGTTCCTCTTGATATATCCATTCAACCTGGAGTTGTCGAAAATTTTCAAATCGAAGCCGCTTCTTCCCATGAAGAAGTCATCACTGATGAAGCCATTTTTAAATAATTTTGTTACATTTTCTCTTTGGGCTACGAAGAGATGTCGGGTATTGACCTCGATATCATTGTACATGAAATTAAGACCTACTCGGATGCTAAACCCATTTGGCTGAGACTTCGCCCAATCCACCCCCATAAAGCCGCCGCTATCAAACTCGAAGTTGAAAAACTTCTCAAGGCTGGCTTTATCTATCATGTGGCTTTAACTGATTGGGTATCCAATCTCGTTTTGGTCAATAAAAAACAAGGCACAATTTTGTGTATGCATTGATTATAGGGATATTAATAAATATTGTCCAAGGACAAATTTCCAACCCCCTTCATTGACCAAATCATCAACGATTGCGCCATGAGTGAAATATTCTCATTAATAGACAGTTTCTTTGGCTATAATTAGATTAACATTTTTCCTGCGGATCAACACAAAACTGCTTTCATTTGTCGTTGGGGTACTTTCACCTACCAGAAACTACCTTTTGGTTTGAAGAACGCTGGTGCGACTTTTTAAGCCATGTATTATGCTTTTCACAATATCAAGAACATCATACAACCATATCTCGACGATCTACCAACACATTCCATGCATCGCCAAGACCATCTGGCCCATCTCCAAGCCATTTTCCTTTGCTGTTGTTATTACCGTATACGTTTAAACCCACAAAAATGTGCTTTTTGTGTAGAGTTCGACCGACTTCTAGGTTTTATTGTGTCATTTCATGGAATTAGGGTGGATCTTTTGAAGGTTGAGGCCATCCTTAATCTACCTCTTCCCTCTACTTTATGCCAACTCCAAAGTTTGAAAGGTAAAGAAAACTTTTTGCGTCGGTTCATTCCCAACTATGTTGAGTTAACGCTAGGATTTAATCAAATATTGAAGAAGGGTTACGAATTAGTATGGGACAAGATTTCCAACAATGCATTCGAAGCTTTGAAACTTTCCCTAACACGAACACCATTGCTTTTCCCACCAGATTATAGTCGAGACTATTTCCTCTACCTCATCACTTCAGACTCTACCATTGCCATGGTTTTAGTCCAAGACGATGATTCACACGATGAACATGTAATTTATTATTTTAGTTGGAGTCTCACAACTACCGAGGCCAAATACCTACATGTGGAAAAAATAACATTGGAAATTGTTCAAGATGTCCAACGTTTTCATCACTATATCCTATTACGCAAGACCACTGTCATTTCCGATTTCAACCCTATGAAACATATCCTTACACGCCAATTTCTAGGGGGAAAATACTCCAAATGGATAGTCATTCTCCAGGAGTTTGACTTAGAGTTTGAACATGATAAGTCTAAGAAATCTTTGGTATTTTCCAAATTGATATGTGACCTTCCCTCCGTTGAGACAAAAAATGTGGCAGAGGATTCCTTACCTGATGAATCCCTTTTTTTGATCAGTTATGATGACAATTGGTATGGAGATATTATCATTTATATCCAGACTCAAACTTTCTGTCCTGACCTCTCTAGTACAGAACGTCATCGCATATAGTATCAATCTCATCAATACATCATTCTCGGTGACACTATTTATCACTGTGGTGTTGAGTCTATTTTCTGAAGCTTTCTCACCTTCGATGAGGCTAAGAAAGCTTTGAATGACTGCCACTCTGGATAATGTGGTGGTCATATGTCTGAGTATGCCAATGCCCAAACAATCTTATGAGCAGGGAACTTTTGGCCTTCTTTGTTTAAAGACTGTATAACTTTTTTCCAGAAGTGTCATGCTTGTGAAACGTACAATAACAAGATAAGAACTCATCCCACTCCTTTACACCTTGTAGTTTCCGTTGGACCTTTCACAAAATGGGGCATTGATTTCATGACATGTAACCCTCAATCAGTCAGGGGGCATGGATACATCATCGTAGCTATGGATTATTTCACGAAATGGGCCAAGGCGATGCCTACATTCGATAATACCGGAAAAACTGCAACCTTATTCATATTCAATCATATCATCATGTGATTTTGAATCCCGCAAGATATCGTCATTGATCACGGCAACCATTTTCGAAATTTCATGATGTATGAGCTTACCGAAAAATTGGGTCTTCGGCATGAAAATTTAAACCCCTACTATCCATGGGCCAATGGCCAGGTTGAAGTGATAAACAAGGTTCTTATCACTATGCTTCGACAGATAATAGGAATTCACAAGACAAGTTGGCACACGATGTTGTTTTCATCATTATGGGCCTATCAGACATCCATGAGGTATGCCACGAGATTTACGCCTTTTGAGTTGGTGTATGGTATCAAAGTTGTTCTATCGATTGAATGTGAGATACCATCGTTGAACCTAGCCATTGAACTTGTCCCAAACACCTCTACCGAGGAATAACGTCTATTGTATCTGATGCAATTAGATGAAACCCATCGTGATTCCACCTTGGTTATTGAAACCCATAAGAAATGTGTAAAATCCCAATACGACAAGCATGTCAAGCTGCATGTTTTCTTTGAAGGTGATCTAGTTCTCCTCTATGAACAAGATCGTGATTTACTAGGGACCGGAAAATTTGAGTCTATGTGGCGCGACCCTTATATCGTCAAACGAGTGTTGGAGAAGGGAGCCTATGAGTTAGTATATTATGATGGCATTCATTTGATTGATCCTAGAAATGGGATTTACTTGAAGAAGTACTATGCTTAGGTTATCTTTGCATGAGTGCTTGTATTTTTGTTGTATCATACTTTTGTGTGATTTTTCGTTATTTGGTTTTGATCCCAAGCTGCTTACCTTGCGTTGTGCTTGGTTTCCATATGTCGGTGTCTTCACTATCCCACAGTGACTTCGCTGATGGCGCTAGTATTAGTACTCAGAACTTAGCATCCACTGATTAGGCAATCTATGCACCTACAAATGATTTAATCAATCTACACAGTGTTTTCCTTGGTTGTGCAACTAACAATATCGTGGAATATAGTGCAGTCATCGAATTGTTGACCGACGCTATTTCACTCGGCATCCATCACCTGGCTTTACAGCTTGATTCACAGTTAATGGTACTGCAACTAAGTAATGTATATGCTATCCAAAGTCCTACTTTGTTACGGGTATATCTATGAATTTGCCTCTTGGAAAGTTATTTCAATTACATTGAATATCAACATATTCCTAGATATCTAAATACATTAACAGATGCATTAGCTAATTATGTGTTAGACAGACATTTGAGACACATGTAAATACAACCAGAATTTCTATAAAAAGAAAAGTAAGTCAGTAGAAGCCTCATGTATATAGATAACGATAAAAGTGTTTTACAAAAAAGTATTTTCCATCTAAAGACCAAAATATCAAAATATGAATCTCATGGCTTCTACAAAATGGCATCAAGGATGTTGCTCACAGTAGCACACTACTGCCCGTGCTACCCTGCAAAGTAGTCGACTAAGTGAACCAGATATGCCTACAGTATGACATTGATAGCATATCAGAATTTCATCGATGGAGATGTATGGGATATCTGCGCTCAATCCCTCTAGGTTCTGCTCGAGTGCCTCATAGTCTTCAACATACCATCCTACTACCACAAATGCTTTCCCTCGTCTCTGAATAGGTGATGTACCCAGAGGTTGGTGTGGCCCTACATCTACATTGTCAAAATATTTTGATTAGTCATCAAATTGAAAGAATAAAAAACATCTTATATTTTAAAATTCACAAAAAACATCATAAAAACAAAACATTTTTCTTACCTGCGTCTCCCCACTGAAATCCCTTAGGTAGAACCAAGTCAAGGTCGCTTATGAAATCCAACCCGACATATGAATAATCATCCACCATCAGGATCTGAGGCCTCAACCAGTCAAAGAATGCATCGTTGTATTTGATGATGGGGCCCGCTACATGTTGAGCCATGAGGTCGCACCACCTCTTCATCCTTGGGTCTTGTGGGGCCGATATGCCCCACTCTACCTGTAAATGTAAATGTAGGTCCCTCTCTAAAAATAAATACACCAAAATATATCCATACCCAAATTGTTTCAGGTCCCCCTTCTTGCATTTTGTTAGTTGTGTCTTCATGCTATGAAGGACTCCATCGCTCTAGTTGAACACCCTAGGTTCCATGCACTCCACTGCATATTGAAAATATATTTGGAGGGACATGTGAGGAGATGAACTCCCCTCCATATGTGCAATGGTAAAAATGATAGTCCAGAGGGGTAATTCATGGACACCCCTGATGGTAACTTTTCCCTTGTGTCTCTTTGCACCAAGATAATCGTATCGATGAAAATACTCGCTCATTGGTAGACCACCACATCTACCTCCTGTCAAAGTAACATGAGACCCATGACGAGATAAGCCTGTCAAGAAATAGATATCTTCGATATCTAAGGATAGTACATGGGCACCCACATGAAACACTTGCTAGTACAGATCCCACAAGTGGACTAGATACTCCAGTAGCCTCAGTTGTGCCCTCATGTCTTGGATTTTAAATAATTTTAGTAATCCGCATTGCTGAAGAGAATTCACAGTGCCCGGGTCATTCAAGGAATCATGGTCATCATCTTCTTGCTCCCTCTCCCTCCACTACAACATTTTGATGATCAAATACATGCATTGGGACAATAAAATGGAGTTAGCATCCTCATTTGTTGCTTTGGAAATTTCTATTGGCTAAACGCATATAAAGATTTTTTGGTTTTCGACTGCCGCAGGAAGATATTTTACACAGTGCGAGGTTTTCCCAGGTGAGCCACAGGGAACCTCTGGAAATCATTGATTTCCGTAGGTCCTGATACTGGTCACTTGTGGTAGCCCAAGCGCGCGCCTATTGACCAAAAATTTAACTCAAAAAGCCATTATAAACTGATGAAAATGAAATTTAATACGATGAAAAGCAAGAGGACAAAGAGATTACCATTTTGACAGAATCCATTCATTGAATGGTCACCCATGCCTCTCACAATCGACAACCGAAGTCTGAGGTAAAAACATAGTTTCTAGGCAAGTTTTGGGCAAAATGCAAATGAAATAGTAAAAAAAAAAATTACTCCTATTTATTTCACTTTTTACTTTTTCTATTATTATTTTGTATTATTTAAATGAATTTTATCAAAAACCTAAAGGTTTAATGGTCTCGTGAGTATTTTTTTTTCTCGCAGATAGAAGAATTGGGATCCTGAACAATGAAATATGGAGATTTTTCGTGATTTGTTTTTATATTTTTCACATGTACAAGTACTTTTTAGGGTTTTTCAGAAAAACCTTGAGCCTAGTCTTTGTTCGTTCTCATGCTCAAAAATCAATGAGAATGCAACCAAGTATACTTTTTTCGTCTTTTCGTACTCGTCATGGTAACATCAAAAGTGAAACTCATGGAGTAACCTTTAAGCTCTTTTCACACTCCTTAAAAATGAAAAGATTGTTGAGCGACCTTGTTCTTTTCACTCTCATAAAAGTATTTGAATAAAACATTCGATGAGTGGTAGGTTATCAATATTTCAGTCTCATCGAACTAAATTATGAAAAAGGAACTGGGAGAGTTCTCTTTAAGTGTCTTTTAGACTCTCAAAACATGAAAAACCCCCGAGTTTTCTATCTTTGGACTTTTTAAACAAACACCGAAAGACCCATACAGGACCGAACCACTTCTTCTTAGGGTTCATTAAACATACTCTGAGGGACTTGTACGAAGGATGAGATTACATAAACAAGCATATGTTATCCTCCTCAAGCTTGCATAAAAATAAAGAGGTACTCGCCAGAAATGGTGGGGGGAAATTTGGGAAAGAAACGTGTCTCTGTATTTGTGTTAGTGGTAGTAATAGTCGCTCTTGAACATGACAACCCCTTCATCATTTGAATTCGGGTTGGGAAATCCATTTGTCTTTTGTCTGATTTTCTGCAAGTTCATATCTTGGGTCGTCTTTGAGTCAATGTTGCCAAGACCATTGTCATGTCGTTCATATGTTCAAAAGAAGTCCAAACAAGCCCTCTATTGAGTTGACCATCTTCAATTGTCAATTTCTACCATGTCGGCCTTCCCTGTGTCAGTTTCAAATCATTTTCTTACTTTGATCTACCCTAAATATGTTACTTATTTCGTTTCATTGATGGGGGATACATCAAGGCCCTCTTGTGACAAGTATTTTCCTATCGAATTCAACTCATCATCTAGGAACAAGACTTAGAAATCCTTTAGTATGTTAAGGACCGCATGCCTCAATGGCATGTTTCTTCTCTTTCGACAGTGGATTCACATCATTGGTCCCTGATCAGGAGATTACATCGAGTGTTCGACTTCAACTCATTTATTCACATTCATTGGATTGTACTAAAGTACCTTCGGAGTCATTGACATCAATGGAAATCTCCCTCGCACTTGTTAACAGTTTTCATCAATGACTGGTAATCAAGTGGTTTCTACCATGTTCAACTTCAACACCTGTAATCGCATGGCTAGATTCATACTTACGGACAACGAGATTGAAGACCCTAGATCTCATCATCTTGGTCTAGGTTGCGATGGAGTATTTACGATTTGTATTGACACATAGATCCACTTTGTAAGTCTCGTGGCTATGTCCTGATTTCAATTTTGTTAACACATAGATCCATAATGTATTCTTGGTGGCTATGTATCATCTTGATGACATGGATCCATAGTGTATAATTGGTGGCCATGACTGACATTTATGATTCAAATCATTTGTAGTCTGAGCATGGGAATGCCTACCTCAAAGGACCTCATGATGACATGATCGAGAATGACATGATGACTTGTCAAGGGGACCTCCTAGTAGAAAACCCATCCCCAAGGGTGATCACTTACTAGAGCACAATGTCAACCACCAAGGTGAAACATGACGAAGAGCATAATTTCCAAGAAGACATTATATAATCAAAATCATCTTTAAATGCAACATAATCAAATGCCTCAAGTATTAAAGTGACACTTACCATAATACCTGACTTGTAACTCAAGGAGCAGAACCATTGTCTTCATGAACCAAGTTGATGTGGTGAATTCCATCATGACAAACTAAGGATGGGTGGCAGTGAAGTGGGTCTATTTCTATGCATTTGGATGTTGTTAGTCATATGTCTCTTGATACTCCATGTATGCAACTTGATGGCCTCGAGACATCATCTCCTTAGTTATCCGTAGAAATTGGTGATAAAACAAAGTTATTTGGGTTACACTTGTGTCTAAATAAAGTATGTGGATGCATGATAGTTACATTGTGGATATATTTTGACCAAATCAAAGTCCAGTTAGTTATATGTGGAAAACATTATCTTCCAAACATTTTGACTAACTCAAACAAACCAATCTTTCTTATTTTACCAAATCATTCCTTTTCGTAGTAATTCACATTATGGTTTACAAAACATCTACTACATGGATAAACTTATCTTATCACAGTCTACTCTGTCACTCATCTCTTTTCTCAAGGCACCCTATGAACTTTTCACATCTTTTGTTGCACTACAACACAAACATCCGATGATCCATTCTACAATTGTGAGCAAGGGAATTCATCACAGTCTAGTTTTACCTCTGATTTGTATTGTAGGTCATCCTCTTGTTCTACGTTGTTAAGCCCTAATATTGGCTCATTACCCCTTAATTGGGGCATATTATATTAGTATTGTTAGTTTATTTATGTCAGATTTAGTCCATTAGTTGTAATTATACCTCCTAGTCTCCTATATATACCAAGGACACATTTTCATTTTGAATCATCTTGTACTTGAACATTTAAGTGGGGTAAAAGGAGGTTTCCCCCTCAAAGAGGCTTATTATCTGAAATTAACTCTTTTTCAAGTCGTTGATTACTTTTTCTAATTTTTTTCTATGCTATATTGATACTTGGTTCTTAACATATGGTATCAGAGCTCAAGGTCTTGGGGTTTCGCTGCTACATCTGAGACACCTTGGAATTTTAGTTATAACTTTTTCTATAAAATGTTTCAAAAGGAACAACTTGGAGGATATTTAGTAGACAGATCAAGGTACGTTGGGTTCAAAATTTATCTCCTGGGGCCTTATACTTTCAGAGATACATCTTGTACAAGTTAGGTTTTTGGAATCATCCTGAACTGAGTCATTGTGGAATTTTCGCTATAAAATATTTTCTGTAACATTTCAAACCCTAAAATCTGGAGGATATTACAGAAATTAGTAAGGTATCTGTGGTAAAAATTTTAGCTTCTGGGTCATATTGAATTTGTAGATACACCCTGTGTAAGATAGGGTATCTGACTAGTCCTATTGACTAGTCTCAAGAAGGTGTTTCAGGTAAAACAATAATAAATTCATCCTAGAATATCCAAATTGAGTGGGACTAGTTTCATTGGATCTTGGACAGTCTGTAGTATTTCTGGTGCAAGTTTCAGAATTTTATATCAATTATTTTTTGCGGGGCACGCTATACAAGTGATATCTCCTGGAAAGGAAAAAAATCAGCAAGTTGTGGGGAAGTTACCGTAACTTCCACTTGGCACATCCAATTTTGATCAGACCTATGGCATTGCAAAGAAGAAATATCAGAGAAATACATAAAAGAAATTTTCATACCCAGAAGGGTTGAAACTTGGGAGATACAACAGAACAAATATTGTCTAGCAAAACCACCTCAAAATCAAGGTTCAAAAGTGATACTTAGCCAACATGCCACCCAAAAAGGGAACTTCTACACCAAATAAGCCTCCAGAAAATCCTACTTGG
>JZKD02S2270393.1:294955-325200 GCA_000966675.3 Picea glauca | reverse complement strand
ATTTTCATTTTGAATCATCTTGTACTTGAACATTTAAGTGGGATAAAAGGAGGTTGCCCCCTCGAAGAGGCTTATTATCTGAAATTATCTCTTTTTCAAGGCATTGAGTAATTTTTCTGAGGTTTTTCTATGTTATATTGATATTCAGTTCTTAACATATGTGAACTCCTAGCAAACTGAATCACTTTTGTGATTTATTTTTCTTTAGTGATCCCTTTGTCCTTCAATATTTCTGCACAATTATGTTTTCAATAATTCACAATTTCTTCTAAGAGTTTCATTTCATGTGTATTTGTGATAATATAGTAAAAATAATTATTCTATGCACTTCCTCAACCCGTGTAAACAAAATCCTTCCACGCACCTCCTCTTCATGTGTGCCAACTTTGTGCCATACATCCTTTAGCAGACTTCCTTTCGTTGTGTGCCAAATTTGCACCATATTGTCTATGCACTATGTTGACATCAATGAAAACATATGCTCAACAAAATCCCCCTTTTTGATTGATGGAAACTCTATTGTTGAGCTTCTCCCCCTTTCAGTGTGTTCTTATAGAATTAACTCCCCCTTGTTGTATGATCCTCTTTGTCACAGTTGTATTTTATTTTTCTCCCCCTTTGACATCAATGGAAAATGGATCTTCCCTATTAACTTCACACATCCTGAGAGTGGCTCCCCTTGTCTGAAAGTTGTATTTCTTGCTTCTCAATTTCTTGTGTTTCTCCCCCTAAGGCTGAAAAAGTATTTCAGTGGCCTCCAATCTTCTATGAAGGTTATGTGCATTAATGAGGGGTGGGAAGGACTCCTTGAATTCTCTTTGAGATACTCAAAGGAGTCCCTAGGTAATGGATTGGTATGGATATCTGCAATCTTCTCTTTGGAAGGAACATATTCTAGTTTAAGCACATAATCCTGAACCTTCTCTTTGAGAAAGTGATACTTGATGGGTATATGCTTAGTTTCATAGTGTTGGAGGATTTTTGGAGAAATTGATAGCACTTGTATTATCACACATGATGGAAATAGGTTGATCACAAGGAACTTGAATATCCTTGAGATTGGTATTTATCCACAAAACTTGCGTACAATAGGATGTTGTAGCTATATACTCTGCTTTAGTTGTATAAAGGGAAATGGAATTTTGTTTCTTGTTGAGCCAGGATACTAAACAATTGCCAAGGAACAATGAACCTCCACTAGTGCTTTTTCTATCATCAATAATTCCTACCCAATATGCATCTATATAAGATCTGATAATTAGGCCTGTGTTTTTTGGATACCATAAACCATAATCAATAATGCCTTGTAAGTAGATGAATATTTTGACTACAAGAACATGAGTTTCCTTGGGATTGGAATGAAACCTACCTACCAAACCAAAAACTTGCATGATGTCAGTGATTGAAGTTGTGAGATAAAGTAAATTTCCTATCACAGACCTGTAAATGGTTTGATCTATGTCTAGAGCATCGTCCTCTTTGTTGAGTTTGAAACTGGTGGTCATGGGAGTGCTTACTGGTGCGCAATTTTCCAGGCCAAACTTCTTCAACATTTCCTTGATATATTTGATTTAGGAAATAAAAATCCCTTTTTTTTATTAATGAATCTATAAGCCAAGAAAGAAGGAGAGTTATCCTAACATGGACATCTCAAACTCTTGTTGCATTGCACCTTCAAACGTTTTACTCATTATTTCATCGTTACTACCAAAAATAATATCATCAACATATGATAAAATAAATAACAAGTCATTACATTCATCCTTGATGTATAGGTTTCTATTTTTTGTTCCCTTTTTAAAACCTTTCTAGTGCATATACCTGTTGAGTCTCTAATACCAATCTCTTGGAGTTTGTTTTATCCCATATAGGGATTTATTTAATCGACAAACATAATCCTTTTTTTTTCAGTTAGCATAAAACCTTTTGGTTGATCCATATAAAATTATTCGTCAAGTTCACGATTTAAAAATTTTGATTTGACATCCATCTGGTAGACTTTGAATTTTCTGTAGCATACAAAAGCTGAAAGCATCCTGATAGCTTCAATTATTGCAACAGGGGGGAACGTTTCTTCAAATTCCACTCCTTCGACTTGAGAATACCCTTTTCATACCAATATTGTCTTGTTTCTGACTATCTATCCATCTTCATTTAACTTTATTTTGTATACCCACTTTGTTCCAATTGCATTCTTTCTATTTTGTCTTGGTACAAGATCCCAAGTCTTATTTTTCTCTATTTGGTCTAATTCCTCATACATGACTCTGACCCAGTGGTCATCTTGGATTGCTTGCACAAAATTTTGGGGTTCAATGATGGACAACATTGCAATATTTTTAGAGGTAGATGTATCTATAATTTTTCTTCTAGTTTGTACACATGTTTCCTTATTTCCAAGAATCTAACTTTCTAGGTGATGTTTTTTAACATACGTTGATGGGGTCTTTGGTTGTGATGTTTATGTTCTCTCCTCTTCTTATGAATCCTCTATTTATTTATCCTCATTCATGTTGTCATCTTGTGGCTCATTACTAATTGGTTCTTCATATGAGTCATCATGATGTTGGTGTCTCACTAGATGAAATGGTCCTTTATATACCTTTATATCTATACTTTCAACTATCTTGTGGAGTATTTTTTTGTAGCACTTGTAGCCTTTAATTATGGAGGAGTATCTTAATAGGATACCTTCATCAGCTCTAGAGTCAAACTTACCTTCATACCTTCATCAACTCTAGATTCAAAGGTATCCTAACAGGATACCTTCATCAGCTCTAGAGTCAAACTGACCGTCATACCTTCATCAACTCTAGAGTCAAACTTACCTTCATACCTTCATCAACTCTAGATTCAAAGGTATTCTAACAGGATACCTTCATCAACTCTAGATTCTTCATCTTTTTTAATGTAGCATTTGTTGCCAAAGACTTTGAAGTGATTTATTGATGTCAGTCTACCATGTCATAGTTCATAGGGGGTTTTATCACTATTTACCCTTATGTGTGCTTTATTGATAATGTTAACAATACTTTGAACATATTCACCCCAAAAGGTTTTAGGTACTTCTGATTCATTAAGCATGGATTTGGCCATTTATTGAATTGTTATGTTCATTCTCTCTACTACTCCATTATGTTGAAGGGTTATGGCAATATCAAACTTTCTTTTAATCCCATGCTTTTCACAATAATTGTTAAATTCATGAGATGTAAATTCTCCTCCTTTGTTTGATCTTAGGCACTTTATTTTTAAATCCATTTCATTCTCTACTTGTTCTTTGAAGAATTTAAATTTTTTAAAATCCTCAAATGTATGCTTTAACAATCCATCCCATGTCATTCTGGTATAGTCATCAATCAACAAAATGAAATATCTTTCACCTTGAGGTGATTGTGTACTAGTAGGGCCACAAAGATCAGTATGAATCAACTCAATAGGTTGAGTGGAGGAGTGTTCTCTTGCCTTGAATTGAACTCTTGACTTCTTTCCAAACTTACATGACTTGCAGACAATATTCTCAGGTTTGGAGATTTTAGGCATATATCTCACAACATATTTTATTCCTAGCTTAACAAGATGATTAAAACTAAGATGACCTAGCATTTTGTTCCAAAACCATATCTCATCAGTTTTACCAATGCAACATTTTTCTTTTCCTTCTTCTAGAACATACACATTCCTTGAAGTTTTGAATACCTTTACGATAGTCTTCCATGTATTCACATCCATTACTTTACAACCTCTTGAATGAAAAATAACATTGTTTCCTTTGTCACACATTTGAATTAAAATCAACAAGTTATGTTTTATACCATCAACATACAACACATTATGTGCTTTTGTCTTTCCATTTTTATCCTCATCTAATACAACAATTCCTTTTCCTATAATTCTGGATGGACCATTGTTTCCAAAAGTAACATTACCACTTTTTTCTTTAGTTAACAATTCAAAATTACTTTTGTCTCCTATCATGTGGTTGGAGCAGCCACTATCAATGTACCATTGATTTTCTTGATTTTTGGCATATAGAGTTAGCCCACAATTTTCTTTGTTGTTATTTTTCTTCCTCCAAATCTTGGTAAAATCCTCTTGTCTTCCTTGTTTAAAGATATGAAACAATTTTATTATTCATTCACTTTCCTTGTGTCCAAAATCATTCCAGATGTGGCACTCAAGGTCATTCAGTAAAGGGGAGAAGGAATTATTGAAATAATTTTGAACCATATACTTTTGAGGTTTGTTGAATTAAATTCCTATACTTATGTTATATCTAAAAAATATGCAACTTAGAGGCTTATGTCCAAAGTTGCCACAAGAGAAACAATATCCATAGAAAAAAATTGGATGCCTTGGAATGAAAAACTTTCTTGTAGGAATCATTCTTTGTCTACCAAAATGATAAGATCCAGGCACATGTTTCTTCCTTACTTCATAGTTGGGTTTATTAAGTTCTCACCGCTTCTTATTTTCATATTTTTCTTGGTGAATGTTGTTTCCCTTGATATCATTTGCATAGCTTGTAGGATTCTCACTGGATGTCTTCTAGTGCTTGACTCCCCTTTGACGATTTTCATATTTTCCTTATATCCTAGACCTGTCTTATCATCTGGTGATCTCTGATTACTAAGAATGTTATCTAGAGTTTCATATCCTTTTATGAATTTTATTTGAGTTTTGGATTTCAATAGATCTTTTCTTAAGACAACTATTTCTTCTTCTAGTTTGTCGCAGATATTCTCCTTTTATTTTATATGATTTATCAATACTTCTTCCCTTCTTTTGGCTTCTTCTATATGAATTTCTAGGATAACTATTTCTTCACTAACTTTGTTGTCTTTTTCTTCACAAACTTGTAACTGTTATTTTCTTAGTCTATTATTTTTCTAGAGTCGGGATATTTCTTACAGAGCACTAATAAGTTCTCCCTCCATGTTTACTACATCTTCACACTCATATGTTTTTTTTTATTGATTAGATTAGTGTTGTTCTAGAGCCATGCGAATTTTTTGATATAGAGTTGTATCTGGCTCACATTCTTCTTCTTTAGTGTCTGAAGAGCTGCTATTATCCTCTTTTGAATAAAAAACGTTCCTTTTATAAGACTTTTTATCCCTAGGTTTATCCTTTCCTTTTATTTCATTGGTGTTGTTTTGTTTGAAAGGACATTTAGATGGAAAGTGACCAAATTTACCACAATGAAAGCATTTGAATGGTAACATATATTTAAATTTTCTGGAGCCCCTCTTCAATTTCCTTAGAAATTTATCTTCTTATTCATCTAAAAAATGTTATGATGAATCATGATCTTGATATGTTAACCATTTCATGATTGATGCCTTGAATACTGCGTCCTTTAGATTTGGTTGTTATTTTTTAGTTATTGTCTCATAAGCAGTTACAATTCCATGTAGCCTTTCCATAGTCATTTTATCTAGTTCATGCATTTCTTCTATAGCATAAAAATTTTCATCAAATCTTGAGGGAAGAGATCTCAGTACCTTCTAAACTATTATAGCTTCTTCAATATTCTCACCCAACCCTTTCATATTGTTTACAGTCTCATCTACTTTGAGAAAGAAACCTGTGACATTTTCATCTTCACTCATTCTTAGGCTTTCAAATTGCATCCTGTAGGCTTGAAGTTTGTCCAAATTTACTTTCTCATCTCCTTCATAATTGTTTACCAATTTGTCCCATATTTCCTTTTCAAATTACAACTACATTACCTTGACAAATTCTCTTTTTGCAAGTCCTGCTTGGATGTAATTTATATATATTGCATTAATGTAGTAGTTTTTCTTACCATCTTCATCATTTGGAAGAGTAGTTGGAATTTTATAACCATATACTACAATTTGCTAGATTTCCATACCAAGAGACATCAAGTAGGTTTTCATTCTGATTTTCCAAAAAGTAAAATTTGTTCCATTGAACAGAGGAGGTCTAGATGAAGAAGAAAAATATTATTGACTTGGCATACTCTCTGTGTGATGTTCCTTCCATATGTTAGGTTGTTAGTGAAGGTATTTACACTCTGATACCAATTGTTGTAACTTACAATAATAATGAGGGAGGGGAGGCGGGGTGTGAATCAATATTGTATGATATTTCTATATTTTCTTTCCTTTGAAATAAATTAAAATTGTTTAGAAGATATTACTTAATCAAAAATATATTTATAACTCAAAATAAACACCAAAAGAAAATTACACCATAAATTTTGCGTGGAAACCCAATGCAGGAAAAAACCACACAACATATTTCATTATGTTCTTCTGCAAGCACCAGCTTACAATTTACAAATTTTCATATTGACATACACCCACTTGTCACAAATGAGGAATCCTCTCAGGCACTAACCTTTCATAGATAATGAGGACACCAATCCTCTCACAAACCAACCTGGCACAAATGAGGACACAAATCCTCTCAGGAAGCAACATGTTGCAAACAATGTGGAAACCAATCCTCTCATGCACCAACCTATCACAGATAATGGAAAGACCAATCTTATATGAGATTCCACTCACCCTAGTATGACCCTACCACCCTAAATTTAGTTTAAAAATGTTCTTATAGAACTAGACCTTTCCCAACAAAAATTAATCTGATAGTTTCATTGAACAGTTACATGTCATATTTCTTCTCTTTTCATAAACACCAAAATCAAACAGAGTGCATCCTTATTTATTGTGTTTTTTCATGAGTTCCACTTCATGTATGTGGATGCATAACAATTACATTGTGGACAACTTTTGACCAGATCAAACTTCTTTCAGTTACACTTATGTATAAATAAAGTATGTGCGAACATGATAGTTACATTGTGGACATATTTTGATCAAATCAAAGTCTAGTTAGTTATATGTGGACAAAAGTATGTTATGAACATTTTGACTAACTCAAACGGATCAAATATTTCTTTTTTTATCAAATCATTCCTTGTCGTAGTAATTCACATTCTAGTTTACAAAGTGTCTACTACTTGGATAAACTCATACTATCTCAATCCACTATGTCACTCGTTTATTTTCTCAAGGAACCGTGTGATCTTTGCACATCCGTCATTGCACTACAACACAAACCTTCGTTGATTCAATCTGTAATTGTGGATAAGGGAATTTTTCATAGTCTACTTTTAATTTTAAACTACGTCGTAGGTCATGTTCATGTTTTGTGCTTATTCCCGGAAGACTCAATCCCTTCTGTGATTTCTTTTGCATCATTGATCCCTTCGTCCTTCAATATTTCCACACACTTATGTTTTTTATCTTTCATGATTTCTTCTAGGAGTTTCATTTCATGTATATTTGCGATATTACCTTAGAAATAATCCTTCCATGCACTTCCTCTACTTGTGTAGACATAATCCTTCTGCACACTTCCTCTTCTTGTGTGCCAACTTTGTGTCATACATCCTTTCGTGCACTTCCTCTTCCTGTGCACCAAATTTGCACCATAGTTTATGTGTGACATTTTGGCATCAATGACAACATATACTCAACAAACTATATGCTCAACACTTAATACTTACAATAGTTTCAATATATCCAACTAGAACTGCTTCAGGGTTGTTTTCATGTTCTTCTTCTTCTCCAAATAAACAAGTATTTGCATATGATACATTGAAACCAACAGAGGTGATACGATTAATGAAATATTGATTATGATCAAACCCTCTTATCTCATTGGCCATGTTTAAATTGTATTGATCAAACTGCACTACATACTCATCCATTTTTGAAGCATTTTTTAGTGTAATTTCGCCAATTCTCCATGGAAAGGAAATGAACTTCTTTTTCTTTCTTTCATAAAAGAAGTCTACCCCAAAATTGTACTTTCTGCAAACTTCTATTACAAATATTTTCTATGGAACATAAAATGGAAGATAAATTGGGGCTTCTCAAGAATAGTAATCTCTAATGACATTGTAATTTCCATTGCCTCAAAACTTCCCTTTTTTACCTAAAAAGGTCGCCACATACAATGAAAATATTGATGTACCATTTTTCAAACATGAGTTTCTTGAAATAAGAAACAAATGAATCATAAAATTCATAAAAATTATGCATTTCCTTCTGCTTCCATAGAGTAGGGTACCATGTATGAATAGGGTATATCTTTAAGTCAAATTGTTTTACTAAGTGGATTCCTTTGAATACATGACAATATGTGATAGAAAATATTAAATATGAAGACATATGTAACTTATTTTTCTTCCTAAAAATTGTTAATTGGAATTATATTTCAGAAGAGATAATTTTCGACCAGTCAAAAATATCTTTTTATTGGATAAAAAAATACAAAATTTAAAGATCTAGACGAGGAACTATAGCAATTGATTCTTGTCCAAGAAACCTAGCTATAATTCATGCCATTTATTGATATGGTTTTGTTAATTGACTGACATGTATAATTGATAAATCCTCTGGCGTTGTTGTCGGGTCTTCCATATATTGCAGCAATAGGTCCCAACCACCATTTCTATTCTTCTTAAACTCTTTAGCTTCATAGACATTGAACATCATTGTCAAGTCTGGTAACTTTAACATCTTCTTCAAATTTGATGGCGCTATAGAAATTGGGGATTGTCCCTGCAACTGAATGATTATCTAATTATTTTTGTATTTTTCTATACACCATGAAACAAGCTCTTCTGCATCGAAAACTTCTACCTGTAACTCTACCCATTCCATCTTCATCAACAAATTCCTCCCATGCTTAGATCAAGGTAGAAAGAGAAACCAAATTTGTTTAATGGATCCAACACCTCCAAAAACGGGTTCATGATATATTGCAGAAGGCCAATGCCAAGTGAAAGCAACAATATGACTACAACAGGTGAATCCACACAAGCTTCAGGTTAGTGACAAGGTATGGTTGAATTTGTAGATAGAGCACCTCACATCCCACACAAGAAGCTCATACCACTTTGATATGGGTCTTACACCATCATAAAGGTTGTGGGTGAAATGTTTTTCTAATTGAGTATTCCTCCTTTCATTGTCTTACACCTAGTATTTACAATGTGAAACTACTTCAATCATATTTCCCACCTATTCTAGACACCTAAGAGGTGGATGAGAAATTGGCCCCTACAAAAATCAATCTCAATTTCCTTGAGCAACCTACATTTTATTAGATCATGCACACCAATATCAAGGGCACCTAATAGTAGAACATAAAACTTTATCGAGTTGTTAAAGCAATATAACTTCTTCAACAAGGTAAATGGCTCACCAAGATTCAGGTTCAACAACTTTTTCCTCGTCTACTACGAGAAATTGATGCAATGAGGACCATTTATTCCTAAGGAGGAAGGATTGATCTAGGTGGGTATCTCTTTCCATCCACCTCTTCCACTAACTCAACATGGTTCTCCATCTTGGTAGTTTTGTTATGATTTTTTTGGCCCTAAACTTTTGTGGCCATTTTGAAGCCCTAAACGATGTTTTTGGGGAAATACAAGGGATGTAATGTTCCTAACTTGGGTAGTCTAGGAAATGTTGATAATGTGTGTGTAGGATTAATTGTTTACAACATATAAATGATCATACAAATAACAAATGCGACAAAGGACTGCAAAGTTTATATTATGATATCTCTGCGAAGTACAAAGGTCGAATGCGGATAAATAAAATGAATCACTCAGCTAGATAAAAAGACAAAAGGATACTATCCATAATACAATAAGAAAACTAAATGATAATACTCAATAATAGATGAGCACTGCAGGATCAATGGATGAGCTAGAACTATGGCATCTCGTACGGTAACTGTTGGAAGTCTGGAAAGTTCACCCTGACGGCTATGCCTCTCGGAATGGCCTGGAAACTATCCCAAATGGTGCGCACTTCTCTAGTGATCAGGCCTGGTAACTGACCAACTCCTCTGCTGGTGGGTTTGGACCCCGAATGGATCCCCCTGGGGGAATGCACCCCTCTCTCACTGGCAAAATGTGTCCTAGTGATTTCATCATTGGAATCGGCCGAGATGTATCTCAAAAGGATCACCTTGGTCTACTAGGAAATGGGTCAGAAGGGTTTCCTTGAATCTAACCTGATGCTCGCTCGGGAACCTCAAATGTGTTCGCCAAAAGTGTCGCACTTCCAAGTCTAGAAAATGTGCCCCAAATGATTCCTCTGTTGGAATCTGATGAGGAACTAGGAAAAAATATGTGGCTTGCCATCAACTCAATTGGGTCAGAGGGGAATATATGAACTCCTCTTGGATGGGACAAGTAAATCCACTTAACTTCCTCAGGAGTTGCACCCTCACCCTGGATAAGTGTGCCCTTGTTGTTGGACCCTGCGTAACTGTTGTTGAAGAATGATGGAAGACCTGTGTGATCTTCCCAGTGACTAGGGTGTCTCTCTCAACACTAAAATCAACCAACTGGTGTCTTCCTCCTAGCATCCACTGAACTATCTCTCCTGAGATGCACCTCTCTCCTCAATGATAAGTCATAATCTGCATAATGATGAATTAGGTCACTGACCCTTCTCTTATAGATTTTATAAACCCTAATTCACTGTTGAAAACCTAATTTTTTGTTGACATTTTCCCTCAAAGTGACTTTTGTTGACCAACTGAGAGGGGGGGGGTGAATCAGTTGTTACCAAGCTTAAAAAATTATGCTTATTTTAAATTCTTTCCAGAACACTCAATGAATAACACAATAATGCAGGGAAGTAAACAATAGAATATTCAACATAATTCTCACATATGAGATACACAGCAACATATATTTCCTGAGGAAACCCATAAAGGGTAAAAGCCTCTTCTTCTTTATATGATAAGTATTCTTTACATTCTATACATTATCATACTTATGAGAACCAACCCATAATGAGGATACAACCTCTGTTTTGCAAGCTACTACTTGCTGAGAGCTCCAACTCTCTAGTTCCAACTAGAAGGAAGCACCAACTCCCTAGTTTCTCTAGCACCAACTAGAAGGAAGCACCAACTCCCCAAGTGTTCCAACACCAACTTCCAGTCATACATGCACCAACCTGCATAACAGAGAACAACAGATCTCCCTTGCACCACCCTACCACCCAGGTTTCTCTGGCTACAACTAGATGGAAGCTATAACTCCCTGTGTTCAAGCACCCACTTGAACCTATGAGGACAATTGTCCTCCCTAGGACCTCCCTAGCACCTTGAAATATAAATCTTTGCTAATAACACTTATTACAGTGATATAAAGTTCTTCAAAACTTACCAGTCTCATATATGATCTGCTACACTACGCTGCTCTGTCTACCTCAGTGTCTTCTGCACACTCCTCTTATCCTTTATGTTCTTCTGCCATTTTTGTTCTGTGTGCCATGTCCCTTCAATGCATCACACGTCTTCTGTGCATTTTTGTTGTTGTGCTTTACCTCCTTCTTCAGACATCAACCCACTCGACAACAACAACACCCATCTCTTCTTTGTTCAACATACTTATAGTCTATGTTCTCCTTGTGCATGCAATATGCACCATGCTTCTACATGCTCTCACCACATCGAGTGCTCTGCCTGATCATCATTCCAACTCTTCAGCTTCTCTGTTAGTTAAACCCATGCGTCAACCATCACTGGGTGTCATGCTGAGATTCCTTGCCCTCACTCACAGTTGAGACTCTTCGTCTTCTTCATCATCGTCGAGCTCATCCTCCGACAGAGACCATCAGGCGTTTCTAGTAGTTACATTGTGAAGTGTAATAGTATCCCTCCGATCATATTCAAAATCACCTGCACTATTGGATGGAATCCGTAGGGTCTTGCATTTATTTCACCATTTCACGATTCCTGTGGTTAAGGTTTCTGTACGCTTCACGTACTGATCCCCGAAACTATGAAATGGAGCTTGCTTGCACTAGTTCCTTTTCTCCATCTTCTGCCAATGTGACCAATGGTTGTGACCACAGCCTACACCAAAAGGTGTTTTCGCATTTCAACAATTCCTGTTGTGAGGCATCTCGACTCTCGAAGTTGCGGTCCCTAAAACTCCGAAATGGAGCTTGCCACTTCAAGATTTTTTTTCTACATCTCTTCGACGATGTGACCACCATCGGTGACCGAGTGCTTATCCATAAAGCGTTTTCATGATTTCGTAATTCATCATTTTGGCTTCCTTGATGTGAATATTTCTTTATGCTCCATGTTCCAATCCCCAAAACTCCAAAATAGAGCTTGCCGCTTCGACCTCTCTTCTACAGTTCTTCGATGATGTGACCACCGAAATATGACCACTCTCCAATCACACAAGTGCTTCGATCTCCAGATCAACGGTCCTTGATCCGTGGTGATCGGACAGCTATCCTCTGCCCCAGGACTTCAACCTTCAGGACTTTGGGTTGAAGAGTCTCGATTCTTGAATCTTCCAACTTTCGGTATCCGAAACTCCGGTTCATGTGCTTGTTTCAGGATCTTCGATGTTTTGCATTTCAGGATTCCGGGACTCCTGATGATGAAGAGTCTCGACTCTTCCAACTCCTGGTATATGAATTTGTCCTCCTACTTTCAGGATTTCGGCGTTTCGCATTTTGCGATTCTGGGACTCCTATGGTGAAGTGTTTCGACACTTCCAACTCCCAGTATCTGAAACTGTCTCCTGCTTTAGGGATTTCGGTGTTTCCCATTTTACAATTCTGGGACTCCTGTGGTGAAGTGTTTCGGCACTTCAACTCCCAGTATCCAGAACTGTCTCCTGCTTTCGGGATTTCGGCATTTTTCATTTTGTGAATCTGGGACTCCTGTGGTGAAGTGTTTTGACACTTCAACTCCCAGTATCTGTAACTGTCTCCTGCTTTTAGGATTTCGGTAATTTGAATTTTACGATTTCGGGATTCTTGTCATGAGTTGCTTCCTTGACTCATCCAATGCCTGGTTTTCGAAACTCTGAAATGGAGTTTACGCTTTATCCCTGCGCTGTTGATCTTCCTTGTGTGCTAAGAAAGCACACTCTTGCACTCTGCGTGCACCTCTGCACTATCTGTTATGAGCTTACGTTGTCCCTGTTTTTCCATCATTGCATACTCTAATCTTGCCATCAATGACAAGCATACCTTCCTGTAAACATGCCAACAATATCCCCCTTTGGCATTGATGGCAACCCTGAATGAGTGCGCTAAACTGTTTGGACCTCCAACTGTAGCATCTGGTCTAGACCATCCGGACCACTCCTTTCCTCCCCCTTTGACATCAATGTCAAAGAAAACATGTTCCCCCTGAGCTATTGCAGTATTTTTAGGAGGTATCAGATATTCAATCAATACAAAACTACCCCTAACAGAATGGACTCTCTTAGGTGTGAGACGGGATGACACCCAACTTCTGTCGTAGATATTCAAATGGTGTCTTGGCTAGGGGTTTAGTAAAGATGTTTGCAATTTGTTCTGTGGTTGGAATGTAATGGACCTGAACAACCTGATTGGTGACCTTTTCTCTTAGAAAATGGTAATTTATGGGAATATGCTTGGTCTTGGAATGGAATACAGGATTCTTAGACACATTGATGGCACTAGTGTTATCACAATGAATTGGGATCAATGTTGCATATTTTACCTCCAAGTCTGCAAGTATCTGAATCATCCATAATACTTGAGTGTAGCAGGTAGCAGTAGTAATGTACTTTGCCTCTGTAGTTGATAAAGAAATGGAACCTTGATTTTTACTAATCCATTCTACTAATGAGTCACCCAGGAAGAATGCTCCTCCACTAGTGCTTTTTCTCTCATCAACGCAGTTTGCCCAATCTGCATCTGAATAGGCAGTTAACTGAAAATTCTGATTTCTGGGATACCACAGACCAT
Organism: Picea glauca; assembly: GCA_000966675.3. Lineage (NCBI taxonomy): Eukaryota > Viridiplantae > Streptophyta > Pinopsida > Pinales > Pinaceae > Picea > Picea glauca. Next base: position 311,389 of record JZKD02S2270393.1, on the reverse strand, counting down.
AAGTCATTGTTTCTTTCAAATACCTGAATATCCTTTTGACAACTTGCAAATGAATCTGTTTAGGTGCAGACTGATATCTTCCTACCATTCCAACAGCATGAATTATGTCTGGGCGAGATGTTGTGATGTACAATAGGATGCCTATCATTGACCTATATGAGCTTTGATCAACATCAGGTGAGTCATCATCCTTTCTTAATTTGCATTCAGTAACCATAGGTGTACCCACAGGTTTAGAATCTTCCATTTGAAACCTTTTCAACATTTCTCTTAGATATGTTTCTTGAGAAATGAACATCCCTTCAAACCTCTGAGTAATTTGCAAACCAAGAAAGAATGACAGTTCACCTATCATAGACATTTCAAACTCAGACTCCATGGCACAAGAAAACCATTTTACCAATGAGTCCTTATTACATCCGAAGATGATATCATCTACATAGACCAACACAATGAGCAAATCATTATCCTCTGTTTTAATATATAGATTGTTGTCAACTATTCCTCTCTTGAACCCTTTATCTTTGAGATACGTATACAATCTGTGATATCGAGCACGAGGAGCTTGTTTTAACCCATATAAAGCTTTCTTCAGCTTGCATACTAAGTCAGGATTATCAGACAGCTCAAAACCCTCTGGTTGTTCCATATAGACTTATTCATTTAAATATCCATTTAGAAAAGCTGACTTGACATCCATTTGATAGACTTTAAACCTTTTATGACAAGCATATGCAAGAAATATTCTGATATCTTCTAACCTTGCTACGAGCGCAAATGTTTCATCAAAAACCAGTCCTTCTATTTGAGCATAGCCTTTACAGACCAATCTTTCTTTATTCCTGACAACTTTTCCCTGCTCATTCAACTTATTCTTAAAGATCCATTTGGAACCAATGATATTTTTACCTTCCAGTCTATGAACCATCTCCCACGTATTGTTTTTCTCAATCTGATCTAGTTCATCATTCATTGCTTTAACCCAATGGTCATCTTTGCTAGCTTCATTAAAGTTTTTGGGTTCCAGCATGGATATGAAATATATATGTGATTGCTCGGTGTTTTTGATTATCCTTCTCCTAGTTTGTACACCTTTGTCTTTTTCACCAATTATCTGACTTGTAGGATGATTCTTTTGAGTGATTCTGGAGGAGGAGTTTGAAGTTGCATGTTGATTTGAGTATGTATGAGTATCTGTGTCTTCATCTGATTCAGAGTATTCGTTTTCTAATTCTTGGACCTGTTCATCTTCAGCTTCAACTGTGTCCTCTGTAGAAGACTCATTTTTGTACACCTCTCTTGTTGGGATTCCTTCATCAACTTTTACATCAATACAGTCCACCATTTTATGCATCCTCTTATTCTAGCATCTGTATCCTTTACTGTTTGTATCATACCCTAATAAGATACCTTCATCATCCATGTCATCATATTTTCCAAGGTTCTCATCATTATTCTTTATGTAACATTTACTCCCAAAGACTTTGAAGTGTTTGATTGAAGCAGGTCTCCCATACCACAGTTCATATGGTGTCTTGTCACTTTGTGGTCTGAGGTGGGATTTGTTGAGAACATGGATTGTTGTGTGTATTGCTTCTACCCAGTAGATTTGACCAATGTTCTTCTCATTCATCATTGACCTTGCCAATTTGCTGCACTGTTCTATTTTGCCTCTCAACTACTCCATTTTGTTGTGGATTTCTTGGGATTGTGTATTCTCTCTTGATCCCATGCTTATCATAGAATTCCTTGAAATCACAAAGACATAAATTCTCCTCCTTTGTCTAATCTTACTGCTTTTAACCTCTTGCCTATTTGATTCTCAGTTAAAGCCTTAAATATTTTAACCTTCTCAAATGATTCATCTTTTTCCTTGAGAAAGGCAACCCAAGTAAGTCTAGAGTAATCATCAATGATCAACATGAAGTAGTTTTCTTTCCCTGTGCCTTCCTGTCTTGATGGTACACATAAATCCATATGAACTAGTTGGAGTGGTTTCTCTGTTGAAGTAAATCTCTTGGACTTAAACTGTGTCTTGGTTAGATTTCCTACTTGGTAGGGTTTACACATAGAGTCTTGGGGTTTTGATATTCTTGAATTAAGTGGTCAAAGTTTAGATGTCCAAGTCTCCTATGCCAGAACCATATTTCATCATGTTTTCTTAGATGACACTCTTCTCTATCTTCTTTCAGCACATAAACATTATTTTCTGTCCTTATGCCTTTGGCCACCACTTGTCCCGAGTTTGCAGACTGTATCTTGCAGTCCTTGGACGTGAACACCACTTCACATCCTCTGTCAAACATTTGACTTACACTGAGAAGATTATGTTTCATCCTGTCTACAAGCATAACATCTTGGGATTTTCCTTTTCCATTACTCGAACTCAAGATCCCTTTACCCTTTATTTTACCTAGAGCATCATTTCCAAAGGTTATGTTTCCTGACTTGCTTTCACTTAGAGATATAAACTTACCTTTGTCTCCCGTCATATGTTTGGAGCATTCACTATCTATATACCAAGGTTTTGTTTGTCTTTGACATGACAACACTAATCCACACTTGTCACTTTCTTTCTTCTTCCAAACCTTGACATTTTCAGCAGGGGAATTCAGATCTGGTTCATATTTCCTTAAGCATCAGTCAACATATTTATGTCCATAGTTATGACAGATGTAACATTTTGGTTCATTGAATAGAGGATCATAATGATTGATATGCTTAACCTGTGTCCTTTTCCCATCCATCAAGTGATTTGTAGTCTGTGGTGGTTTGTTACTTGGCTGCCTCATTCTTTGTTCTGGCAGATATATATACCTTGAATGTCTTGATTGCTCATAATTTAATTTTAAAGAACAGTTTACAGCTTTATGAAAAAAGTTAGAACAAAATAAACAATATCCATAGAAAAAACATTGGTACCTGGCAAATGGTTGTCTTCTTTGAACAGGTCGATTTCTCCCATGTTGATGATTTCCTTGAGTAGGGAGTGCATTATTTCTTTGTTCTACAAATTCAGTCCTGCCATTTTTTTCTTTATTCCTCCTGGGAAGCTGATTTTTTTCCTTTGTTTCTGCAGGTTTGTTGTTGTCATTGGTTGTAGATTTGGCAAACTTGATGGACTCTTGGTTTCTTGGTTGACCACTACTTGATCCCTCTTCATAACCCAAACCAGTTTTCATCTTTGGATTCCTTTGCTGATTCAGAATGGTGGCTAATCCTTCCGAGGCATTGATACTTGATAGATTCTGATGATACAAGGCTTGAAACTTCTCCAACTCTTTCCTAGTTTTCACTACTTCTTCTTCCAGAGATTTACATCTTGCCTTCTTTTTTGATAACTGTTGTTTCATAATGTCCTCGATTTTCTTTGCCTCTTCTAATTCTACTTTTAGGAGGGCAAAGTCTTCATCAGGCTGCTTACTGTCTTTCACAAACTGTAACAAGATTTTTTTTTTCTTTCTGTTCTTAATTCTGAGATTGTCAATCTCTTCCAGTGCACTGACTAGTTCTCCTTCCATATCAACCATAGCTTCTTCTTCATTAGCCTCACTTATTGTGCTTTCATTATTGTAATCCTCTTTGGCCATAAGTATGAAGTCATTTATTTTATATTCAATAGAGGAGTCATTGTCTTCATCATCTGAAGGATCATCATCATTGTTTACACAAAGACTTTTCTTCTTAAAATTATTCTCTTTAAAGAAATTTATGTGTTTGTGCTTCTCCTCATCATCACATGTATGATCATTTCCTTTGTGAGGACATTTATTTGCAAAATGACCTATCTTACCACAGTTGAAACATTTGAAAGGCAGTTTACCTTTGTATTTGTCTGATCCCTTCTTTAGTCTCTTTACAAATTTTGCTTCAATTTCATCAGGCTCAAAATTCTCGTTCTTGTCTGCTTTAAATGATGCTTCTCTGGAGGTGGGTTTATATTTAACTATTCTCATTTCATATGCAGTCAATGTTCCTAGAAGTTGATCAAACTCCAAGGTTTTTAGATCATTAAGTTCTTCTATAGCAGATACCTTTGGGTTGAACCTATCTGGTAGAGATCTCAAAATTTTAAGGTTCCTCAATTTTTTCACCAAGTGCTCTCATTGCATTTACCAGTTCTTCAACTCTCAAAAAGTATTTTCCAACAGTTTCCTCTTCTTTCATCTTCAGCTGTTCAAACTGTACTTTGTATATTTTAAGCTTGGCGTCCTTTACCTTCTCATTACCTTCATAACTGCTAATGAGTTTGTCCCACATTTCTTTGGCAATTCCTAGGTGCATAACTTTTAAAAATTCTGATTCTACAATCCCACTCAAGATAGCGTTCATGGCCTTAGCATTGAAGGTAAATTCTAGCTTGTCATCCTTAATAGCTAGTACAACTAGCTTTAAATAACCAGTATCTACCACATCCCAGACATATACACCTAAGGCCATTATGTAGGTTCTCATTCTAACTTTCCAGAAGCCAAAGTTTGTTCCATTGAACAGAGGGGCTTTATTGGTTGAACTTCCTTCATGGCTTGACATGTTTAAGCTCTAGGATCTACCCTTAGATAAGAGGGGCCTAATCTGATACCAATTGTTAACCAACTAAGAGGGGGGGGGGGTGAATCAGTTGTTACCGAGCTTAAACAATTATGATTATTTTAAATTCTTTCCAGAACACTCAATAACTAACACAATAATGCAGGAAAGTAAACAATAGAATATTCAACATCATTCTCACATATGAGATACACAGTGACAGATATTTCCTAAGGAAACCCATAAAGGGTAAAAACCTCTTCTTCTTTATATGATAAGTATTCTTTACATTCTATACATTATCATACTTATGAGCACCAACTCATAATGAGGATAGAACCTCTATTTTGCAAGCTGCTACTCCCTGAGAGCACCAACTCTCTGGTTTCTCTAGCACCAACTAGAAGGAAGCACCAACTCCCCAAGTGTTCCAACACCAACTGGATGGAAGCACCAACTTCCAGTCATACAGGCACCAACCTGCATAACAGAGAACAACAATTCTCCCTTGCACCACCCTACCACCCAGGTTTCTTTGGCTACAACCAAATGGAAGTTATAACTCCTTGCCTTCAAGCACCCACTTGAACCTCTAAGGACAACTGTCCTCCCTAGCACCTCCCTACCACCCTGAAATATAAATCTTTGCTAATAAGATTTATTACAGTGATATAAAGTTCTTCAAAACTTACCAGTCTCATCACTGATCTGCTACAATGCACTGCTCTATCTGCCTCAGTGTCTTCTACACACTCCTCTTATGCTTTATGTTCTTCTGCCATTTCTGTTTCATGTGCCATGTACCTTCAATGCATCACACCTCTTATGTGCATTTATGTTGTTGCGCTTTACCTCCTTCTTCACACGTCAACCCACTCAAAAACAACAACACCCATCTCTTCTTTGTTCAGCATACTTATAGCCTTTGTTCTCCTTGTGCATGCAATATGCACCATGCTTCCGCATGCTCTCACCACATCAAGTGCTCTACCTGATCATCATTCCAACTCCTCGGCTTCTCTGTCAGTTAAACCTATGTGTCCACCATCACTGGGTGTCATGCTGATATTCCTTGGCCTCACTCGTAGTTGAGACTCTTTGTCTTCTTCATCATCATCGAGCTCATCCTCCAGCAGAGACCATCAATCATTTCTAGTAGTTACACTATGAAGTGAAACAGTAGCCCTCCGATCATATTCAAAATCACCTGCACCATTGGATGGAATCCGTAGGGTCTTGTGTTTATTTCTTCGTTTCGCATTTCAACATTTCGGGATTCCTGTGGTTAAGGTTTCTTTATGCTTCACATACCGATCCCCAAAAATCCCAGATGGAGCTTTCTTGCACTAGCTCCTTTTCTCCATATTTCACCAATGTGACCAATGGTTGTGACCACAGCCTACACCAAAAGGTGTTTTCACATTTTGGCGATTCCTGTTGTGAGGAATCTTGACTCTCCAAGTCATGGTCCCCGAAACTACGAAACAGAGCTTGCTACTTCAAGATTTTTTTTATACATCTCTTCGACGATGTGACCACCATTGGTGACCGAGCACTTATCCATAAAGCGCTTTCGTGATTTTTCAATTTGGCATTTCGACATCCTTGATGTGAAGATTTCTTTACGCTCCATGTCCTGATCCCTGAAACTCCGAAATGGAGCTTGCCACTTCAACCTCTCTTCTACAGTTCTTTGATGAGGTGACCACCAGAATATGACCACTCTCCATTCACACAAGTGCTTCGATCTCTAGATCAATGGTCCTCGATCCATGGTGATCAGACGACTATCCTCTACCCTGGGACTTCAGCCTTTGGGACTTTGGGTTGAAGAGTCTAGACTCTTGACTCTTCCAACTTCTGGTATCTGAAACTTCGATTCATGTGCCTATTTCGAGATATTTGATGTTTCACATTTTGGGATTCTGGGACTCCTAATGATGAAGAGTCTCGACTCTTCCAACTCCCGATATCCTAGGTTGTCCTCCTACTTTTGAAATTTCAGCGTTTCACATTTCGCGATTCCAGGAATCCTATGGTGAAGTGTTTCGACACTTCCAACTCTCGGTATCCGAAACTGTTTCCTGCTTTCAAGATTTTGGAATTTCCCATTTCGTGATTCTAGGACTCCTGTGGTGAAGTGTTTCGACACTTCAACTCCCAGTATCCGGAACTATCTCCTTCTTTCGAGATTTTGGCATTTTGCATTTCGCAAATCTGGGACTCCTGTGGTGAAGTGTTTCGACACTTCAACTCTTGGTATCTGGAACTATCTCCTGCTTTTGGGATTTTGATAATTCCCATTTCACGATTCCAGGATTCTTTTCATGAGTTGCTTCCTTGACTCCTCCAATGCATGGTTTCCGAAACTCTGAAATGGAGTTTACGCTTTATCCCTGTGCTGCTGATATTCCTTGTGTGTTGAGAAAGAACACTCTTGCACTCTGCCTGAACCTCTGCACTATCTCTTCTGAGCTTACATTTTCCTTGTTTTTCCATCGCTACATACTCTTATCTTGCCATCAATGACAAGCACACCTGCCTGTAAACATTAAGTGTGCCCTTGTTGTTGGACCCTGCGTAACTATTATTGAAGAATGATGGAAGACCTGTGTGATCTTCTCGGTGACTAGGGTGTGTCTCTCAACATCGAAATTATCCAATTGGCATATTCCTCCTGGAATCCACTAAACTATCTCTCCTGAGATGCGCCTCTCTCCTAAATGACGAGTCATAATCTGCATAATGATGAATTAGGTCGCTGACCCTTCTCTTATAGATTTTCTAAACCCTAATTCACTCTTGAAACCCTAATTTGTTGTTGACATTTTCTCTCAAAGTGAATTTTACTTTATTTTATTTTTCCTTGATTAAATCACTTAATTAATTAATTAATTAACCATTTTACCTCTAAAAAGTGATTTATCCATCCTTATGGCTTCTCCGGTCACTGAAAGTCACTTCTCATCATCTTATCATGTAGTACTCTTCTTCCTGATTTCGATGAGATGTTACACTAAGCGGTTTCTCCAAGTAATATGCCCATGATGACCTTCTTAGTGAATTTAATTAAGATATGACCCATAATAACTCAAAATTACGAAAATCGTCGGAATGCAACGAAACCAAATCCAAGCCATGCAGAATGGATCTTGATGATGAACGATGCAAGTCGGGCCCAATAAAACCCCTCAATATCTCCCAAACTCTCTGTCACCCCTATATGGCTACTCTGGTAGGCATAACACTCTGTAAAATTATAATGTCCCAAAATGGGGACATTACAGTCCTCCCTGCCAAAATATTACTTGTCCTCAAGCAATAACTAAATCCAACTACATATGATATCGGGGTCCCATATCCACTTGTGTGAGACAAGGTAGATTGGCTGTAATATGTGGTCTCTCCAAGTGCTCACCACGCATGACACCCACATGCTCCTGATGAGTAGAATGATTAATGGACAAAGAATCTCAGTCAACTCCCCGAGCAACCACTCTACTCAAAACTCAAATCCATCCAATGTTGAACTACCAAGAACTCCAATCCCTAGATCCCATATCAGAATGTGAACCGTAATGCCCTGTGGAGTATATTTCTGTAACATATCAACACCATGAGTCTCCTACAAATAACTCATGGCCTCAACCTAAAATAGGTCTATCTTACCAAACCATACCAAACTCAGCATGCCCCCCACCGAATGAACATGTTGTTTCCATAGTGAGGTACTACAAGACCTCAATGAATCACCAGCCAATGACGTGCTCTCCCCAATACTGAAAATCAATGGAAAATCAAAGTGACTCCCCCCTGTAAACGTCCACATGTCTCCATCAATCAATGAAATGCTCGGCTCTGTAATCCCAGGGTCCCATGCTAGTCTCTGACATGGACCATCATGTCGATGCTTCTCTACTCTGATCATGATTGTCTGCTCAAAGTATCCATATTGGACCCTCCATGCATGGATCCTCATTAGATGAAACAAACTATCGACCCAATGGACTCCCGGATCTCATGTCAAATTTGGAAGTTCATCGCTTCCAATCCCCACTAACTGTTGATGTGCCCTACTGGTAACCGTCGAAAGACCTCCACCCTCATCCCAATGAGACTCTGAAAATGTAGTAACCTCTAATATATCCTCTATCCCATGGCCTAGGATACTCTCCATCATGCCTAGGACCTCAACTGTTACCCCTGATGATCCACCCCTATCTTGTTGTATGCAATCAAGACACTCATGTCAGGTGGTCTCAGCCTACCAACTCTCCATGTCCCCTGCCACTGTCTATCTCCCCTTGCATTGTTGTAAATGATAAAAGTGTTGGGAAAGGATATCATAAATATCTACAACCAACTGTGGGACTGGAAAGTATCATATGCTTTGTTCAATCCCCAGGATTGGACCAAAAGATCATCCACTAGAACCCATGGTGAATAATCACCTAAACTCCAACTATCGGGTACAACAATAGATAACTCCATAAATTGATGGTCAATCACTCTCCCTCCATCATCACTCAGATAGTTGCTACTATTGTGAAGGTGATCTCCCAGAACTATTTGTTGCTGCAAGGGAGGGGAATATCCATGATCCACTAAGTGTGTCTCCTCCTTGCCATCCAATGCATCCCCATGAATCCCATTGTACATCTCTCTCATCATCATATGTCCAAGGTGTACTTATAGATCAACCTCTATGTGGATATCAACCAATCCTATAAAACAAATGAAAGTGTCCTCGTAACTACCCCTCTCTCTAGAATCCTCATGTGTATGTGTATATATGACTAGTATCCTCAAGGAGCTCATCTAATCTAGACTTTTATTCCTGAAGGGTTTTATGTGTGCCTTCCAATAATCCCCATGTGCTCACCAACTCATGAGTGAGTCGGTCCACTTCAAGCTCCTTCTCCCTTAGTTCCATGTGATACATCTTGCCAATCTCCAATAGGTAATCTCTATCCATCAATAACTACTAGTAGTCGACCCTCATCACAGTCACTCTCTCCATGAGTTTATGGAAGTAATCAATGGCCAGTCCCCTATCTGAACTATCATGTGCCATCGAGGTCCTCCAACAATAACCTACCACTAATGCATGTGTATCATCAATGCATCGAGTGGTTTCCATGATCATGTACTCACTGACTCTCAATTGTTTTTTCCAGTGTCATGACTCTTGATCATAGTCCCGCTGAGGTTCTACCTCATTCCCCTTACTTCTAGTGTCAAAAATGGAATCCCAAACAACACACTCCTCAAAAGATAAGGCACTGAACTACCCACTGTCCACTATGCTATTGAGTCCTCCTGTATGCCACTGCACACCATCACCAACTGCTATCCCCATAAGAATCACATTGTATCCTGTATGGGCAGTTGTATCCTCCTGTGTACTCACCCTACTAATATCATCTGCACCTGGATCCCATAAAGATGTGCCTAGACATAGGCTATGGTCATCCCATCCAATAAGGAGTGCATCCTCATCACTGTAGATCAATCCTGGAAGTAACTGTCCCAACAAGTTGTCGATCTCCCCAACCTGGTCCATCAATGGAATCTCCAAGAGTGATGACTCACTCTCCTCATACTGATAGGTATGTGTAATGTCAACTATATCCAATCCATACCTCTCTTCCTGGGTCTATAGATCCATATGTCCCTTGTGTACAATCCCCACACAAGGCTCCTCTACCATATTAGAAATGCCACTGATATGCTCTTGTGTCGTGGCTAGCATAGGTGACTGAGAAGATGAAAGATGTGGCTCGCTCATCATCCTCCATACATGACTTCCTGGAATCCATGTCTACACCCATAGGTAGGTCATCCAACCTCCTAACCTCATCATGTCTAAGTGCCAACACATATGAATCCTCACAAGTGTCACCACTATGCTGAAGTGTTGAATCCTCAACATTGCCTGACGGGAAAGATGAAGAACATGCGCTTATATCATCCTGTCCATCCAAATATCCCTCGAATGTGCAAGAGTCACTAGCCTCCATCTCGGTCATCTGGTTGAGCTTGTATTACATGTCTATATTTTGTACCCCATCTCTGGCACTGCATTTGGACGATCCATCAAAAGAAGGTATGGTGAGTTTACCAACTTTCCGGATGAAATCTATGTTATGCACCTGTTGTTGTTGTTTCCATCCTCTCTGAGTTTATCTGGGATGATTCATGTCCCTAAGTCAACATTACTCGACCAGTTCCATGTCATGATGGAAGTCACGACCCAACGCTGCATACTCCCTCTTGTACTCTTCAATGTCTTATGCCTGACTGGGAAAGCTCTGTGCTAACTACTATTGTGTTGTTGTTGTTGTTGCCCTCTAAAAACTAGGGAACCATGGTCTAGGAATCCTACTTGAATATGTGTATGTGTGAGTAGGTTTTTGGGGTCTACTGCCTGCCCCCGAGTTCCCCTACGCTGCATGTGGAGCTGGTGTGCCCGGGGTGTCCACTATAGCTAATCTATCAACCAACTATGCCAAAGACTGTGTCATGGTCTGTTGACTGACTACCAAATTGTTGAGTACCTGCATGAAGGCTGCCTCTAGGTCCATGGGTGCCTTACTAGTGCCCTCTGGCCTCTCATATATGTTTCCCCACATCCTCTCTACCTTTTGGGTCACTCATTGAACTCATTGACTTTAGTCACAGGTTGGCAGGACTAAAGCTCTGATACCACAGTAATGTTCCTGACTTCTCTAGTCTAGGAAATGCTACTAATGTGTGTGTAAGATTAATCATTTATAGCATATAAATGATCATACAAATAACAAATATGACAAAGGAATGCAAAGTTTATATTATGATATCTCTGCAGAGTACAAAGGCAGAATGCGGATAAATAAAATGAATCACTCGGCTCGATCAAAAGACAAAAGGATATTAGACAGAATATAATAAGCAAACTAAATGATAATACTCGATAATAGATGAGCACTACAGGATCAATGGATGAGCTGGAACTATGGTAGCTCGTACAGTAACTGCTGGAAGTTTGGAAAGTTTTCCATGACAACTATACCTCTCGGAATGGCTTAGAAACTATCCCAAATGGTGCACCCTACTCTAGCATTTAGGCTTGGTAACTGGCTGACCCCTCTGCTGGTGGGTTTGGACCCTGAATGGATCCCCTTGGGGGAATGCATCCCTCTCTCACTGGAAAAATGCATCCTATTGATTCCATCATTGGAATTGGTCGAGATGTATCTCAAAATGATCACCTTGGTCTACTGGTAAATGGGTCGGAATGGTTTCCCTGAATCTGACCTGATGCTCGCTTGGGAACCCCGAATGTGTCCGCCAAAAGTGTCGCACTTCTAAGTCTGGAAAATGCATCCCAAATGATTCCTATGTTAGAATCTAATGAGGAACCATGCAAAATATGCACCTTGCCTTCCTCTCAACTGGGTCAAAGGGAATCTCTGAACTCCTCCCAGATGGGACAAGTCAATCCACTTAACCTCCTCAGGAGCTGCACCCTCACCCTGGATAAGTGCACCCTTTCTATTGGACCCTACGTAACTGCTGCTGAATAATGATGGAATACCTGTGTGATATTCTCGATGACGAGGGTGTGTCTCTCAACACTGAAATCATCCAACTGGTGTCTTCCTCCTGGAATCCACTGAACTATATCTCCTGAGATGTGCCTCTCTCCTCAATGACAAGTCATAATCTGCATAATGATGAATTAGGTCGTTGACCCTTCTCTTATATATTTTCTAAACGCTAATTCACCACTAAAACCCTAATTCATTGTTGACCTTTTGCCTCCAAGTGTATTTTACTTTATTTATTATTTCTTGATTAAATCACTTAATTAATTAATTAATTAACCATTTTACCTCTGAAAAATGATTTATCCATCCGTATGGCTTCTCCGACCACTGAAATTCACTTCTCATCATCTTAGCCTGTAGTTCTCTTCTTCTCGATTCTAATGAGCTATTACACTAAGAGGTTTCTCCAAGTAATATGCCCATTATGACCTTCTTAGTGAATTTAATTAAGATATGACCCATAATAACTCAAAATTACGGAAATCATTGGAATGCAACGGAACCAAAGCCAAGCTGTGTGGAATGGATCCTAATGATGAATGATGCAAGTCGGTCCCAATAAAACCCCTCAATATCTCACAAACTCTATGTCACCCCTATATGGCTATTCTAACAGGCATAACACTTTGTAAAATTATAATGTCCCAAAATGGGGACATTACAAGGGCCTAGTCTTACCCTTGACATGCCAAGGCCATGACACAACATTGTATTCCTTAGTTAGAGATTTTGAATGAGCTACTATGCACCCCAAGCAAAGATTGTATGAAAAAATTTCACCCCTGGGAAGTTGATGTATCAACTAGCCACCTCGAGGCCCTTAAACCTTTTGGCACTTCACCTCTTAGGGTTAGGGTTTTAGAAATTTAGGGTTCTTTCTTTATGTTGAAATGTCATTATTTCTAACTCTTGTAGTATATTTTTAAATGAACATAGCTGACACCGCTTTCTCTCTTCAAAGATAAGTTATCACCATTATAACTTTTTTATGTTCTACAATATTATTCTAGTTTATTCATTAATAGAAGTTGAGTTTTCACTATATTATTGTGCTCTATGCTATATTTCTATGTGTGTTTGATTTTGTTCCCTACCTAATCTGGATCACTATGGTTGGGTGGAACATCCATCTTCTACAACTAGTTGTTGGGAAATTCTAGGCAAATAAGTGCCCCTATGTGTATCTATGAATTGTGTTGAATTAATATTGAATTGTTATGGTCATGTCATGGTTGAATTAATTTCTATTTTGTTCTTCTAATTAACTACTTATGTTAGCCTGGATTTATGATTTATGGTTTCATGAATAACTGAATGGTTACAATTATGTTGTATAAATCTATATTTCCATGCATGCTTATGGTAAATAGTTAATAATGATATAAGTCTTAGAAAATTGGTGCAAATTTAAGTGGTTAATAGAAGTAGCATATATCCTTAAAGTGCATAGAGAGTATTGGGTATGTTATAATCAGGGACAAAATGTTGATCATAGCAAGGGATAAATGTTAAGAAGTGATAGGTAATGAATACTAAGAAACATAAGTTGGACAATAATTAATGGTGTTTTATAGCATGTATAATTGGAAAACCATAAATTGTTTATGGTTTTATTATGCCTATTTATTAAGGTCTTGGGTAGGAGGAATAGTTTGAGGGTTTTTAACTTACTGTTATGATACGTAAATTTCTCTAGAACCCTTATGCTACTAAAAACTCATGTTGTGAGCTTAGAGACTCTCTAATGTATTATAACCATTTGAGAATGCTAGATAATACATTAAGCATGCTTTGGGTGAGGGGATTTTCTCTTGGAATGGTTTTACCCAAGAAATCATTTCATTCAATGGTTGTATGTTTATATGTTCTTTATTGTTGCAATTTACTATGTTTATTTAGTTTTTCTACACAATATTACATCATTGATTAGTGTAGGAGCATATTCTTTGCCTCTACTTCCTTTAATTTGGTATCAAAAAGTTTATCACCATGAATCCTAGGTGTTAAGGACATTTGTTTTATATTAAATCTTGGTTTGAGTGGGAGCTTATACAAAATAAAAACTTGTCGTAGGGAAATGGCGAGCACATCTAGATTAGAAATGGAGAAGTTTAATGGCACTAACTTTGATTTGTGGAAGCTCATTATGGAGGATTTTCTTGTAGATCAACATCTATGGACTATATTATTTGGAACCAAATCCATTGGTATGAAATATGAAGAGTGGGTTGTGTTGGAGAGAAAGAAAAAATCCTTATCAAGACTTATTTTTCCAATTCAGTGTTATTGAATGTTTATAAAGAAAAAAATGTAGAAACTCTTTGGAAGAAGTTGGGGAATTTGTACTAGGATAAATATGTTAAGCCCTAAATAGTGGCACATTACCCCTTAATTGTGGCATATTACATTAGTAATGTTATTTTATTTATGTTGGCTTGGGTCCATTAGTTGTAATTGTACCTCCTAGTCTCTTATATATACCAAGGATACCTTTTCATTTGGAATCATCTTGTATTTGGAAATTTATGTGGTGTATAACGAGGTTTCCCCCTTGAAGAGGCTTACTATCTGAAATTATCTCTTTTTCAAGGCGTTGATTACTTATTTTGAGGTTGTTTTATGCTATTTTGATATGTGGTTCTTAACATTTGGTATGAGAGCTCAAGGTCTTCGGATTTCGTTGTTGCATCTGAGACACCTTGGAATTTTTGCTATAATTTATTTTTCTACAAAGTTTAAGAAGGAACCCCTTGGAATATATTTATTAGATGGATCAAGGTACATGGGGTTCAAATTTCATCTTTTGAGTCCTTATACTTTCAGAGATATAGCCTTTGTAAGATAGGGTTCTAGAATCGTCATGAATTTATTCATCACATAATTTTCTCTATAAACGTTTTTATGTAACGTTTCAAACCCTGAAACCTGGAGGATATTCATAGAAATTATGAAGGTAGCTATGATAATAATGTTTTCTTCTGGGTCATCCTATATTTGTAGATACACACTGTGTAAGATAAGGTATTTGATTAGTCATATTAGCTGGTCTCAAACAGGTGTTTCGGGTAAAACAATAACATATTATTCAGTGAGGATCCATATTAAGTGAGAACAATTGCATTGGAGAGTGGACAGTCTATAGTATTTCTAGTACAAATTTCAAAATCAAATATCATATATTGTGCGCTTGGAATGCTTTACAAGTACGATCTCATGGAAGGGACAAAAATCGGCAAGGTGTGGGGAATTTACCATAACTTCCACTTGGAAAATCCAATTTTGATCAGATTTGTGGCATTACAGAGAAGACGTATCAGAGAACTACAAAAATAAAATTTTCAGACCCATAAGTGACAAAATTTTGGAGATACAATAGTAGAAATATGGTCAACATAACCCCCTTGAAATCAAGGGTTAAAAGTGATACTTAGCCAACATGCCACCAAAAAAGGGAACTTCTACACCAAATAAGCCTCTAGACAGTCCTACTTGGACTCTTGATGAAGGTGAAGAAATGCTCAGAGACATAATTGATTTACAAAAGAAGACAATAACAAAAGATTAAATACAAGGGATGATAAGTTGGAGGCAATAATGGATACTAAGATGTATGGTTTAAAAAGGGAGATCATGGAAGGATTGAAAAATTTCCTAATATAGAGGCCACCTGAAAGTGAAAATGTATCCCATGAAATTCATGATGAGGACACAAGGAAGATGAATCAAGACTGGAGAAACTCCAACTTTGGGTTGAAGACCAACCACTTTCCTAAGTTCAATATGAGGAAGTTTGATGGCAAGGATCCAATCACATGGATACTTAAGATGGAGCAGTTCTTTGATCTACATGATGTGCCAAATACAAAAAAGGTATGAATTGCTTCTTTGTATTTAGAAATCAATCAATTTGTGTGGTATTGATGGCTTTGTTCTTGCAAATCACTTGTCACTTGGAAAATTTTCACGGAAGAAATGATAGCACACTATAAGGATACAAGGAGCAATACCTTCTTTATCCAATTGATAAATCTCAAGCAAAAGGGTTCAGTTGTGGAGCACATTGAGAAATTCCAAATATTGAATATAAAGGTAACAAATATTCCAACTGAGCACCTGATTGATGTATTCACAGGAAATTTAAAGGATAACATTCAACATGAGGTTCTCCTTTGGGAACCCAAGTCATTGGAGAATGCATTCAGGGTGGAAAGAAATGTTGAAAGTAAAAATATGGCTATGGATACTAGAAGGACCACTCCTAACATCTATCGAGAGAATAATGTTCCTTCTTCTAAAACAC
This sequence comes from Picea glauca, assembly GCA_000966675.3. Lineage (NCBI taxonomy): Eukaryota > Viridiplantae > Streptophyta > Pinopsida > Pinales > Pinaceae > Picea > Picea glauca. The sequence continues at coordinate 294,970 of JZKD02S2270393.1, read as the reverse complement.
CTCAACCTACAAGGT
>JZKD02S2270393.1:253134-293936 GCA_000966675.3 Picea glauca | reverse complement strand
AACCCATTTATGAGAAGGAAATGATGGAAATACTACATGCATTGAAGAAATGGCACCCTTACCTAATAGGTAGGCACTTCAAGGTCAAAACAGATCATGATAGTCTTAAATACTTATTGGAACAAAGACTATCTTTAGAAGAACAACAAAAATGGGTGACCAAGATGTTGGGTTATGATTTTGAAATCATCTACAAAAAAAGGAAGAAAAATGTTGTGGCAGATGCACTCTCAAGAAATGATGAAGATGTTGAGGCATTACTATGTGTTATCTTGATATCCAACCTAATTGGATAATAGAAGCAAGGGATGAATGGAAGAATGATGAAAACATGGGGACTCTCATTCAAAGGTTGCAGCAGGATTCCAGTGCATCAGATACATTTACATGGAAAAATGATTCACTATGGTACAAAGATCACTTATATTTATGTAAGAACTCCCAACTCAAACAAAAGGTACTCTTGTAATTTCACACCTCTCTAGTAGGAGGGAACTCTGGATTTTTGAAAACCTACCATAGGGTCAAGAAGGAATTTTTTTGGGATGGCCTTAAATCTAATGTTCAAAGGTTTATGGCAGAATGTTTGGTTTGCGAAAAAAATAAGGTGGAAACAATTAAGACCCCATGTATTTTACAACCATTAGCCATCCCAAGTCAGCATTGGGAGGAGTTTTCCATGGATTTCATCACAGGGTCACCGAAATCTGAAGGAAAGAGTGTCTTCATGGTGATTGTTGATAGTCTAACCAAGTACACACACTTTTTTGCACTCTCTCATCCTTTAAAAGCCAGTACAGTTTCCACCGCATTCATGGAGATAGTTCAAAAGCTACATGGAAGCCCAAAGACTATTGTAAGTGACAGAGATCCCATATTCACTGGACATTTTTGGACATAATTATATTCTTGTTTGGTTACTCAATTGGTTCATAGTTCATCGTATCATCGTCAATATGATGGAAAAATCGAGATAGTGAACAAATGTATGGAAAGATACCTTCGTTGTTTTTTCTCTGATAAAAAAACACAACGGTTCAAATGGTTACCCTTGGAAAAATGGTGGTATAACACTTCCTTTCATACTGCAACAAAAATGACACCATTTATGGCACTCTATGGATACCACCCACCTTCTATCACTTCTTCTCTAGAATAAAAATCTAAGGTTCAAGTAGTGGCAGATCACATTGAGCATAAACAACAAGTTCTCCAACTCTTAAAGGACAACCTGACCATGGCACATAATCGCATGAAACAAGAAGAAAATCAACATCGTAGTGAAAGAAGTTTTGAGGTAGGGGATTGGGTATTTTTAAGACTACAAACATACAAACAGATTTCCCTCAAGCAAGATAAGATGGATAACAAATTATTACCAAAGTACTACAACCCTTGTAAGGTGTTGCAAAATATTGGTACTATGGCATACAAATTGGAGTTGCTTGCATATTCACAAGTACACCCAGTTTTCCATGTTTCATGCTTAAAAAAGGTTATAGGTGACAAGATCATAGTTCAAACTATATTTCCAGAACTTGACGAGGAAGGAAAAATCATATTGGAGCCTGAAGTTATCACTAACACAAGAATTCACTAGTTGAGGAATAGATCCATTTCAAAGTATCTCATTAAGTGTAGGAAACTACCTACTGAAGATTCCACTTGGGAAGATGAGTATTTTATACAGAAGCATCCATAATTAATCAAGCATTGCAGAAAACACTGGTCTGAAGGGGAGGGGAATCTTAATCCATAAATAGTGGCACATTACCCCTTAATTAGGTAATACTACATTAGTAATGTTATTTTATTTATGTCATCTTGGGTCCATTAGTTGTAATTGTACCTCCTAGTATCCTATATATACCAAGGAGACATTTTCATTTGGAATCGTCTTGTATTTGGAAATTTATGTGGTGTATAAGGAGGTTTCCCCCTCAAAGAGGCTTATTATCTGAAATTATCTCTTTTTCAAGGCATTGAGTACTTATTCTAACATTTTTTTTATGTTATTTTGATATTTGGTTCTTAACAAAATCCCTGGTTAATAAACTTTTTCTGAGGAAAAAATTATTCACCTTGAGAATGGGTGATGGTGATTTTGTAGCTGAGCATCTAAATTCATTTAACACTATTGTAAACCACTTGATATAACTTGGAGTGAAGAAGGATGAGGGGGATCATTGTATGAACCTTTTTTGTTCTTTGCTAGATTCATAGGGTAACCTAGTCATGGCCATTGGAAGCATTGTTAAGACATTGGTTCTTGATAAGGTCATGGCTTCTTATTCTCAGAGGAGGTGAGGTGGAAATATTGTGAATCCACCATTTTGGCCTTGGATATTTATGGAATATTGAAGGAGAAAGGTAAGAATAAAACAACATGCATATATGAATCCCATGGGAGACCTAAGTCTCCTGGAAAGTTCAAGGGAAAATGTTGGAACTATAGTAGGTTTGGGCATTTCAAAAGACATTGTAAGGAAGAGAAAAATAAGAATAAGAATAAGAATAATTATTTTAATGATGAGTATGAAAAATATTCTTAGGAGGATGAAGGAGATTCCTTTGTTTCATCTCTGACAACTCATGCAAGACAGAGTGTGTGGTTGATAGAATTTGGAGCTTCCTTCCATATGACTTCCTATTGAAGCTATTTTTAAATGTATGAGAAATATGATGGTGTGATGGTATACCTCAATGATGACTCTCCTCTCAACATTTTTGGCCATGTTAGATTCTTTATCATATTCCTTGATCACATAGTGATAGGGATCAATGTATTTTTGCATATTCTAGGTTTGGTACAAGACCTACTACAATAAGTAAACTTAATTATGTGAGTGTGTAGGTTGTTTTCTCTGACAAAGGGTGTAACATGGTTCAATGATTTATGGTTCTTGCTAAGGGTGTTTGTGTGGGAACTCTATTATAGCTTGATTTGTGCATCATTCAATGAAATAATTCTTTAACTTAAAGATAACCAAGAGATCTTTAGAATCTACACCTTCAGAATTAGAACTTGTCTCTACTTCTAATGGTCATGATTTTTAGGTACCTAAACGATTTTTTGCTTATGAAATCAAGTCATCTATAGAGAATAAAATGCTATGGAACCAAATATTGGGATATATAGGTGAGAAGAGAAAGTGTGCCTTGAAAACCAAGAACATTGTTGATGGATTGAATGATTGTGCTCTTGAATTTGATTTTTATGAGCATTGCATATATGGAAAATAAAATCATGTTTAATTTTATTCTAGTTCTCACAAATCTATTGGGTTGTTGGACTTAATTCATTTTGATATATTTTTTTATATTAAAGTTCCTTTCATTTCTAGGGATTTGTATTATTTGTCATTCATTGATGATTATTATAGAAGGACATGGGTATATTTTCTTAGAACTAAATATAAGGTCTTTATTCGGTTTAAGGATTTTAAAGTTCTCTTGGAAAATCATCCCGGTAGGAAGATTAAGGTGATGAGGACTAATAATATCCATGAATTCAATTTTCCAATGTTCAATAAGTTTTGTAACACTAAAAGGATAACACCTTCTTGTGGAGTTTTTTATGGAACCTCCTAGAAAAAATTATCCCTTGGTTGTTTATAGTGGAGGTTGTTAGTGGAGGAAAGCAACCGAAGGTTTTTGCAGAGGTTTTGTTTTTAGTGCACCTTTCAATATATACACACTAATGTGCATCAAAAACTATCACATCGGTGATAAAATGATCAAACATATCATTACTCTTCAGAGAAGAAGTTATTAGTGGATGCGAGCAATCATAATTTTTTGTTGAGGTTTTTTTTCAGTGCACCTATTAGTACTATACACCCTGGTGCACATAGAAAACTACCACACTGGTGATAAAATGAGTTGTCAGAATTTTTTTCTCAAAACAAATTGTTGGTGCGCCTATACGATACATTTTCCCCGGTACTCAACTAAAACATAATGCAATGGAGCATAAATTTTCAAAAACATCGTCATAAGTTATAAAAAAATAACAAGCTTCGATCAAAGAACACTGGTACCATTGAATCTTACATATTGTTGCATACCAAATGTTCGATGGCACACCGCGGTAAGGGTAAATAAAAAAAAATTTACCAAACTTGTTTTCATTGTGAAACCTCATCCAGTGCTTCCAATCTATCAAGCAAGCACCAACGCTTACTTAATTTTCAGGGATTCCCCATTGTTGATGTTTCTCGGTGATTTGGATAGCTCCACTAGTCAATATTCCACACATTTCCATTTTTTGGAAATTACCACTAATTTTTATTTCATCTAAATAGTGGAACCAAAACTCCTTGAGACATAAGAGTCCAAGTAATTCATTTATTACCTTCCCATTTCCATTTTCATGAATTTAAAATTTGAATGTAGCTTGAAATTTGGGATTTTTTCATTTTTTTTCCCGTCTGCGCATGGTGCGTCATTTCAATTCAGCTAGCCCCAATGTAGTGCATCCTTTGCTAACTTAACATTAAGAAGCGCATCCGATGCATCCAAGTTTTAACTTAATAGTAAGCATTTCCTCCAGTGCTTCCTCGTTAGCAACATGAATCTAGTGCATTAGAGAGGAGAATGCTCGATTAATAATGCGCCAGTTCTTTTCTAATTTTGATGCACTGATGCATTCGATTTAACCAAGTGCATAATTAAAAACAACACAAGAAATATAACTAAGTAGTGCAATTAGTTTTTAAAAATGCATTGGTGCAACTAACATCTCTGCAATGGAACACATATTAACCGATTTGACATTGTGGGACATTTCCTTTGATGCCCTGTGGTTTGTGCTCTACTATTCATAACACCCCATTAAAAAAAATGACAATGCTTCAATAGCATGGTCGCCTCGATGCATTCTTAGTAAAAAATCTCACCACTTAATTTGCATTGAATCAATATAACGAAGTGGTGCCCATACTGATAGAAAACGCACTAAGACATTATACTGTATGGCACAATGATAAAAATCAATTCAATGGTCTGAAAACTATAGCGCATCAGTACTTTCTGTAAGATAAATTTCATTATTGTGTACATAATTCATAAAAATGGGTTGACGGTGCGTTTATGTTAACCAAATGCATTGTTTCATTGTGTCGTTTTGGTGGACACCCTGTAACTAGTGCTCTCGACAACAGAACACATTGTTAAACAGAACATCTTTTCTCCAATAGCATGATAGCAACATCATGTTTATATTATACATCACACCATGTAAGTTCATATACAACAATTTCACCGGTCGGTGCAGATGGATCAAAGAGCACAACACTGGTCTGAATTTTCACAAAAATTTCAGCACAATGCGTCTTATGGTAAGCACCACTAAGATGCTAGGAAGTGCGTCGATTGAGATAAATGCATTAGTGCAATTCTATTAATCGAATCCACCACCAAATTTTTGAAACAAAAAACTTCCTCTGTAGTGTGTCAAACAAATAAAATGCATTGATGATGTGTTCTACAACACAATAATCAAAATACATAAGCATTTACCATCTCGGTTCATTTTATGGGATACCCCACCAGTGGTGTGTTATAATACAAATGCACTGCTACCAGTGCTTACAAAGATGAAATGGAGCATTGATGTGTTACTTTAAACGAAATGCATCGCAGTGGTTAAGTAAGTTATACCAAGAAAAATAGTTTAAATATTATCATTCCTATGCATCTTTTAAATTGTGTTTGTTAATGGTGCATCATGAAAAGACAACACATTGGTGTAAAGTGGCCTTTGCTCAAACTGACATAGAGAGTCGATGTGTTTAATATAACCAAGCGCACCACATGGTTTAACACTAAACCTTAACCGATGCACTATATATCTCAATGCAATGCTATAGATATCAATTCTCGACTAAAAATGACACAATAGTGCATTATGTTTAACACACATTTTTTCAGTTTCTTATGTCTGATAAGGAGCATTGAATGCAGTGCATATGTGTTTATTAATAGCATCAATTACTTTTTCACTTTTTTTTTGCAAACAGTAACTATTTTCAGTTTTTGATAAATACAAATCAGTTATATATGTTTTTTTTATATATTTAAAATTCATTTTATCTATATATATGTGCCAAAAATGGATTTTAGTTGAATCATATACATTGAGTGCAGTAGTAGCAGTAGTATCCAAAAGAAAAACAAGTTAATTCAAAAACTACATATGCAAACCTCCACAATTAAATTTTGTGGATGTTTCGCTTTGCGGAGGAAAAAACATAGGTCACTCTTCGATGCCTCTCATAATTTAGCACATGGACTCGATACTCTGACACTTTCTCAGTGGTATTCCTCACATATCCTCCTCCACAAGCCACATGAATTTCTCCAATATACCATCCTCATCATTCATGTAGCCATAATATGAACTGGTGTCAATTCGCTTGTAGGTTGCATACCTACACCTCTTTTTCTTCTCCTAGAGGGGTCTTATTGAATAAATATTTAAGGATGGGGATTAATTTTTTATCTCTAAAGTATTTGTAATTGGGGCCCCTACTTTTGGCACTGATCACATCAACTTCGTTCCCTTCCAAGTCCTTCATCTTGGCCCCTACTTTGGAATAATTAGTACTACCAAGCTCTATGATCGAAGCTTCCCAATGCCCCTTTTCCCAATTCAATAAGAAAGGACCCTGGTGAATGTCTTAATTATAACACTATGTTAGCCTCAAGAATGACCATAGCTCCATATTGTATATTTATTAGAAGTTAAGAATAACATTTTGAAAAACAACCGATGATCTGTAAGCTTTGTCAGCTTGTGATATTGCTAAATATTAAGCATTTCCTTTTCCTTTTCCTGCCCCTCCATTAGATCCTAACCCATGTACTTACTAATAATTTAATTATGTTTCTTCTTCTTCACAATTATGCACTCGATCACTTTCTCATCCAAAAGGGGCACATGGGAAACAAACTCACGCTCTCTTTGTTGTTGGTTTCCCTTTTCTTTCTCTCAGATTTCTTCCCCCACATCCTCATCTTCCTTGAATACGACCAACTTAATGGAAATTAACTCACTGCTCTTTATTGTCAACATATCCTCCCTCTGGATAGACTCGATCCTCTTCCACTCCCTCGGCACTCTAGCCTACATATCCTCCTTCGTTGGTCGCTCGAATTTCTCCAAGATACTGTTCTTGTCGTCATTGTCACCATAAGAAACAACGTCAATTCATTTGTAGATCATATACATATAACTCCTCTTCTTCATCTCTTAGGGATTATTGAAGAGCTCTTTCATGTCAGGGAGGAATTTCCTAGTCGCACTTGTACAATTGGTTTCTAGAACATTGTAACATGTCATCTTCCAGTAATTAATTTTACAAGTGCGACTAGGAAATTCCTCCTTAGTATTAAAGAGCTATTCGATAATCCCCCCAATGATAAGAATAAGAGTTCCAGGTATGTGATTTACAAGTGAATTGACACCAATTATTATGGAGACAAGGATGATGAGAACAATATCTTGGAGAAAGTCAAGTAGCTCACGGAGAAGGAGATGTGGACCAGAGCATCGAGGGAATGGAAAAGTATCGAGTCTATCTAGAGGGAGGCTAGGTTGATGATCAAGAACAGCGAGGTAATTTCCATTTATCCGATCATATTTGAGGAAGATGACGATGTCACAGAAGAAATAGGAGAGTAGGACAAGGGAAACCAACAACAGAAAGAGCAAGATTGTGTTATCCATGTTCCCCTTCTGGATGAGAAAGTGATTGAGTGCATGGTTTTGGAGAAGAATAAACGTTATGAACTCTTCTTAGTAAGTACACAGGTGATGATCTCATGGAGGAGCAGACCAATATCAAGGAAATTATTAATATTTAGCGATAAGGCATGATGACAAAGATTATGGATCATCGGTTGTTTTTCCAAATGTACTTATTAACTTCTATTAAATATACAATGTGGAGCTTAGGTCATTCTTGAGGTTGACACAGTGTTATAATTAAGACATCCAATAGTGTCCTTTCTTATTGAACAGGGAAATGAGGCACTCAGAAGATTTGATCATAGATCTTGGTAGTCCTAATTATGCCAAAGTAAGGTCCAAGAAGATGGACTTGGAAGGGAATGAAGTTGATGTTTCTAGTTCCATAAGAAAGGGCCCCAGTTACAGATACTTCGTGGCTACGAAATTCCTCCCCATCCCTAAAGAGTTATTCGATAAGCGCCCTTAAGGAAAATAAGAGGAGGTGTAGGTATGTGATTTACAAGAAAATTGGCGTCGGTTCATATTATGGCTTCAGGAATGACGAGGATGATATCTTGGAGAAGGTTGAGTAGCCCATGGAGGAGGCGATGTGAGGTAGGGCACTGAGAAAGTGGTAGAGGATTGAGTCCTTGCACTAAATTATGAGTGGCACCGAAGTGTGACTTATGTTTTTGTGTCTGCAAAGAAAAACCTCCACAATAATTTTGGAAGTTTGCATACATACTTTATCAATTAAATTAATCAAACTCTTTATTTTATTTATTCCCTGATATGTCTATTAGGACTTATTAGGACTTATGTTGGTGTGACCAACTATGAAAAACACAAAACCGTTACATCTGTTAAAACCTCTGCAAATCGAAATATCGGTAAATTTTAATAACGAAGGTTTTCATTTCCATTATGTCGATAAAATTGGTATCGATGTGTTTTTTACTATATATGAACCAGTGCACACAAATCGGTGAGGTGCACCAATTTGAAAAAAAAAACTTAATTTTTAAAATATATAGTTTAATAAGTGTTTCTACATACTAATTAGAAAAACACACTGAAAAAGAAAGGGAATTTCATTTTTCAAAACATATTTGTTTATAAATGAAAGCACTATTCATTAGTTCATTCTTTTGGCAGAATTTAGAGGGAAGAATTGTGGAAGAGAGATTTAACACAAAAAACTTTAGAGTGGTTGGATTTTTTTAAAGAGACAAAATTGGAAGGGAACCACAAAGGACATACAAATCTGTAAAGAAGACATTTTAGGTATGTGTTTTCATTCTACTGATCATTTCAATCTTTCCCTATTTGATTCAAACTATTTTCAATGCATGTCAAAAAAAAATACAAGGGTTTCATAGTTACCTTTGATATTTGAATCCATAGTTTTTTTTTTTCTTGTTCCCCTATTTTTTTAAAGCAATATATTTTTATAGGGTTTTTTTTTGTGAGCAATAGATTTTTTGGGGGTTTATTTTTTTAAGAAATAGATTTTTATAGGGTTTATTTAGTTGCATATCGGTTGTTTGGTATATGTTGCAATGGTACCACTCATTTCATCGGATCCCAAACACCATCACCCCTGTCATTGCCATTGATTTTTTTGAAAACATTTTCGTGGTACGCAGTGAGCACTGTATAGGAAAATCACCCCCATGCACATTGTACAAAAAAATCGTCTCGATGCTCACTATATAGAAAAGTGCATCGGGGCACATATATCTGTGTAAAGCACCGATTGGTTGAAAAAATAAATAGTATTTATTTCATATCATATGTGTATTGGTTAGTGGTTCTCAATGACTAATAGCACTTACCGGTGCAAGTATATTCTTGATGCCCCAATGCATTCTATTTAATGAAGCGCATCGAAATACCAAATTGTATAAAAATTTCATAATTTCTATTTCTGATGATTCCTGATTTTTTTTTATACAAGATGGTTGATAGAAATACAAAGAAAACATAGTATTGCAACGAGCACAATGATATATCATCCCAAGAAGAGAGGCAGACAATTTATTTAAGTTTTATTAAAAAGTTAATATATAATTTGAAATATTTGTAAGTTTAAATTAATGATATGTAATGGTTAATGCATGTCATGCAAAGTAAAAAATTGAAGAAAATCAACAACATTGTTCGCAATATTAGTGCAAAAGAGTGTAAAAGTTTTATGAAAATGTTGCAAAGAGAGGAAACATGTGGATCAAAAGGTAATCAACATTAAGTTTTTCTTTGACTTTGACTAAAAATTAATTTCTTAACATTAATCGCTAACAAGTTTTAAACACTCGATTTCACATTTTATAATGTTATGCAGTGACTAATAGCGAGGGAATGAAATCTTGTCCTAAGAGGAAATTTTTTTTTAAGGATATAGATGATGATGATGGCTTGGTCATCAATTCATATGGAGTGGTGCTTGAAGTTAATGAGAGGGAAAAAATGTTTTACATATGTTTGAGGGATATAGTGGAAATAACGTATAGATGTAATTTCCACTTACAATACAAAATGCAAGAATCAGGTTATATGTATACTACAAGAGGCATTTCTAGAGCCATGGTCAATAAGACATGTGAGACTTGCAATAGAAAAAACTTACAATAACAAAAAAGAATCATATAAAAGGTATTATTTCTAAACATGTTTTTCTATAATATGTTCCAATAATTACCAAATTAATTTGTTTTTCTATATTTACTTTCATGTCCATTTAAGAAAACATTATTGTGATTTTCCATTTTTTAGGAAGATTATGAAAATTCCAAGCGACAAATGAGGGGAAATTGTTCGAAAACACAGGTATTCCAACAGAGGATGAACAACTTCAGTAACCACTCACATAATCATATCAAAGATCAACACAATGATATTTTGACATGGTAAAACCCTATAGGGAAACATCCATGGCCCTAGCCAATGCGGCCACTTGGAGAAATTTGTTAATGCAAAAGAAAAATATTATAGATATATTTTAGAAGAGATTTTCACACAATCGATCATCATAAACTGACCCTCCATGTTATTTAAATACAAATCATGGACCAATCAGGTGTTAAGCCACAGATCAATGTAGACGTTAAGATCGAGGAGAATATGAATCATCGGATCACTCTATGTCAGGAACTTATCATGACCATCGGATTTCCTAACTACAAATGAATACTAATGCATGATAAAGAAACACACTTTTACCTAACGACACATTAGATCAAGTATATCTTAACTAAATCCTAAGTGTCTAAATATCCTAACATCCCCCCTTAATAACAACTTGGGATAGGATTGAAGGATTTACAAAAGTGACACTATAGGAGAAGGAAGGAGGCATTAGAGCCTATCCTCCCTTAATGACAACTTCTTGAACTCCTAACATAGATCTAATTTTGGAAAAAATTGATTCTATAAGAGACTTTGTGAAAATGTTTGCAACTTGATCTTTTGCAGGGAAAAAGAGCACTTAAATAAATCGATCATGAATGCACTTTCTGATGAAATGCATGTGTAGCTCGATGTGTTTTTTGCGCTAATGTTAAACTGGGTATTTATACATCTTGGTGGCACTCTAATTGTCACACCAAAGGCTAGTCAGATGCTTCTGTTGAAATCCAAAATCTGAAAGGATCTGTCAAAGCCACAAGGCTTTCTAACTTACATTTATCGTTTCTCAGTACTCTGCTTATGATGAAGAAAGTGCAATAGCATGTTGTTTCTTAAAGGCCCAAGTGATAGGTCCTGAACCAAGGCTGAAGACATAACCTGCAGTAGACTTCTAATCATCAGGTTTGTCGGCCCAATCTAAATCAGTGAAACCAACCAATAAAGGAGCCCCCCTTGAACTATAATGTATCCCAAACTGAATTGTACCCCAGACATACCGAAGTATCCTTTTATCTACTTTCCAATGGATTTCATGGGATTTTTGCATATATCGAGAAACAAGACCAACAATAAAGGAAATATGAGGACGAGTATGAGTCAAGTATAAGAGGATACCAACTAACTAATGGTACCAAACTGGCATCAATTTCGGAAGAAGTACAGGTGGCAGTAATCTTGAATCCATACTAGAAGGGAGAAGGAGTCATTTTACAATATTCCATGTGGAAGAGATTAAGAAGGTCACAAGCATACTTAGACTGGGAAATAAAAATTCCTTCATTGGTTTGCAAAACTTGGAGGACAAGGAAATAGTGCAAAAATCCTAAGTCTGTCATTTCAAATTTCTTCTTAAGGTTGGTTTTCACATGGTTTAAATTTTTTGAGTCACTACCATTAAGGACAAGGTCATCAACATAAAGAACAAGGATTATGAGATGGCTTCCTATTTTCTTGGTATAGACATTAGGATTAGAATGACATCTAGAAAATCTGGTGTCAATAAGAAATTTTTCCATTTTGGAATACCAATATCAAGGAGATTTCTTAAGACCATAAATAGATTTATTAAGGGAAAAAACAAGGCTAGAGTCATTCTGGACATAGCCAAGAGGTTGTTCCATGTAGATTTATTCTTGCAAATACCCATGCAAGAAGGGGGATTTAACATCCATCTGATGGACCTGTTGGACAATTGGTTTAGATAGTTGGTTGTTATTGATGTCAACCATTATAGATTGATGTCAAATCTTCGGTAAGTATGGAATCCCTATATATGTGGTTGATATTGATGGTGAGTTATTTGTCATTAATGGAGTGGTTGATGTCAGAATATGTGTTGGGTGCATTTGATGAAGTCTACATGAAGCCCCGAAGGTGTGGTTATGGTACCCCAATTTGGTTGAGGAATATGGAAGTGAAATACATTGTAAATGTAGGTAAGACACTCATGGATGGATAGTCCTCATCATGTCATTTTCGGTGATAAGTGGTACGCCACACAGTTCCCCATGGTTGAGGAGTTATGAGGTCATGAAGTTGGAAGCCCCAAAGATGGGTTAAGAAACCCCCTAATTAGTTGCAATATGGGTTAAGAAGCCCCTAATTGGTTGTAAGTCATTAATGAAAGGGTAAAGTGGTTGTAACAAGAAATTTCAAGAAGCCCTAAAGTAAAGGAGAGAGATTACTTAGAAAAAGTATAAATACACCTCAAGAAGTCACTCATAAGCACATTCACACACACACATTCTATTGAATATACTATATGTGAGTAAGTGATTCTTATCTGAGGTAACCAAGGAGATATGAGGTGAATTTCATAGGGAAGATGAAGTAAAGAAGGGGAAATTTCCAAGGGAGGATGATGTCTGTGATGATGTGTTCAAAGGTATGTTATTTAAAGGTCATCTTACCATTTTTGCTATAATGTTTTTTTTCTAGAATGATTCAGATAGAAAAAAAATGGAGAAAATTGATAAGACATGTCAAGGTACGTGTGGTAAAAATTTCAGCTTTTGGGTAGTTGTATTGTCTGTGATACACGCTGTGGAAAATAAGGTTTTTGGCTAGTCATGAAACTAGTCTCAAACAGGTGTTTCGGGTAAAATAGTCATAAATTATTCATAGAGGATCCATATTCAGTGAGACAAAATTAATTGTATATAGTATAGTTCATATTATGTTTTGAATTATTTTTATATCTAGATGTCAAATATTCCGCACGTGGAATTTTATACAAGTTCTCTCTCTAGCATAAGCCAAAACTTAGCAAGGTCTGTCATTTTTGCTATAACTCTTTTTTCTGGGAAGTTCCAAGCAGTGAAACTTGGAGGAATTGTAGAGAATATATTGAATAATATTGGGTACAAGTTTTATAAATTTATTCATTACAAGTACACAATTATTCTAGTTTAAAATGAGGGTTTGTCACTAATCCAAAAACTAGTCTCGTGAGACTAAGGTAAAGTTTGATGAAGATGTTGTTCTCTTGTTTTTGAAGTTGAGGAAGGTCTGCAGGTCTTTGGTCACATACACCAGGTATGTTACATATTTACATGTATATTTATATGCATGTTTTGAGGGTTACATTTTGATGATGTTATGGTGCATGCTTGAGGCAAGTATTTGGTATATTATTGAGGCATTGACACATTCTTGAGGAACATATTAAGTACATGGTTGAGGCATATACTTGGTATATGATCTTGGTTGTTTGGTACTTTGTTGAGGCAGTTCATTGATGAGATATTATGGTACATGGTGTATGGCATGATTGAGACATATCATGAATTATATGGTATATGTTTGAGGAGCATCTTGGATATTGGGCACATTATTTGAGATACATTTTTTGGTATATGTATAATGAATTCCTTGGTGACACTGATGTGTGGTGAGATACATAGTTGATGCTTAATATGGTGTTGGGACAGGTTTTGGTTGATGCATGATTTGGTACAAGTTTGGTACATGGTATGGCACACATTTTGTACATGATTGATGCATGATTTGGTACAGGTTTGGTATAGGTTTGGTACATTTTGTAGTACAGGTCTTGGTACATGATTGATGCATGGTATGGTACAATTTTATGGTTTGGTACATGCTTGGTAGAGGCATGTGATGGTGATATTGGACATCTAGTTGAGATGTGTCCTTGGTATATGATCCATGTGAGAGGATCTAGTTGAGTATCGATGACAGTGACACGTTGGACAGGTTGATCAATGACATGTTGGCAGTGACAGGTTGGATACAATGGCAGGTTGACAGGTTACAGGTTGATGTGACAATGGAAGTGACAGTGACAGTGGCAGTAATTGTGGTAGTGAAATTTGGTCTACACTTATATTTCAAGGTGGAAAGACGGGGAAAGGAAAGGGGGTCATAGCCTCCTTCTAGTTGGTTCCAAAGAACTCAAGGTGGTGGATCCTCCTTCAAGTTCGATCATGGGAATCAGGGGGTTGTAGCCTCCTTCTAGTTGGATCCAGAGAATCCAGGGAGTTGTAGCTTCCTTCAGGTTGGTGCATGTAAATCAAGGGGTTGGTGCCTCCTTCCAGTTGGTGCTAGAGAATTGGGAAGTTGGTTCTTCTAATGAATGTATTCTTTGATATATAATAAATCATTATATGGTTTTCTACCATTTGAGTTTCCATGTAAATTTTGGTCTACTGTGTACTTGATGTGATGTTGTTAATGTTATGTTGTTTATGTTTATATTCTCATGATATGTTGATGATATATTGATGATATAATTTTGATTAAGTTGAAGTTTATATATTGTGGTTAGAAGTGGTAAAAGTGCTCATACTTATTCACACCCCCCCTCCTTCTCACTATTCCAATAATTGGTATCATAGATGGTTCCTTCAAGGAAACAATTTAACCACTAGAAGGAAGATCATGGAGAGAAACAAATTGTTTAGAGATGGAATACCACAGTTCAATGGTTAGAATGGCTTGTATTATGAGATGTGGAGCATCAGAATAAAAATATTTTTACAGACACATGGATATAATGTTTTGTACTCAATTGTTACAGGATACACTGGTTTAGAGAAGCCAAAAAATATAGCTAATAAATAATTGAAAAAGAACAACAAAATAGCAATGGATTTCATCTTGGAAGGATTACCTGATTCAGTAAAAGAGAAAGTGGGAAAATTTTTATCAGCTAAAGAACTTTGGGATAAGCTACATGATCTATGTTTTGAGGAATCTCCCATCTTAATTCCAAAGAGTGCTAAAGAATATGAAGGTATAGAAAAATAAAGATGCTCATCATGTCAAACATATTCAGAAGAAGAAGAAGATTGTGAATAAGGTATAGTAGATCTTGAAGCAGAATTAATCAATGCTCTAGACGAATCGATGAAAGAAAGAAAGAAAGAAAATTATCTTGAAGAACAATTGGTCCATAATAATTCTCAATAAATTTCCAAAGAATCCCAATAGTTCATCGTGAAACTAAAAGCTCGGCTAGAAAAATCTAGAAAGATTGAAGAAACATAAGATAGAAGAAAAATAGTGCTTGGAAGCAAAAAGAAAGGAAGCAAAGAAAAGAGAAAATATTTTGATAGATCATCTTAAGGAAAGATATGAGAATTTAAATCAACTTGAAGAATAATTTGGTAAATAATGAAGAATGCTTGAAAAGTAAATCATCTCCTTGAATATCCAACTTGAAGAAGCAAAGAAAACAAAAGAAGTCGTGAAGAGTCAGATGATGAAGAAAGAAGAAGAGGTTGAAAAGATTGAAGAATAAGTTGTCACATTGAGAGTCAAAATATTCAAGCTCAACAAGAATGATGAAAAGCAAAAAACATCCACTATCATTAGATAATGTTGAAGAGAAGCACTCCAAGTTGCCAAAAAATAAGAAAGAACAAAAGAGTAAGAGTTATGTATAAGTACTCAAAGGAATGAATCATGGTCATCCAAAATCAAAGAAAAATGATAAAGATACATCTTCAAGAAGACCCTCCACATTCAAGCCACAAATAAGCTTCAATCGGAATGAAGGGATCAATAGAAGAGAAGATCATGATCAGCCAAGGTAGGAATTCAGAAGGACTACACCACAAAGAAGATCATTCACTCCCATGTATCAAAATTTATTTTATGGTCATTGTTTTAATTGTACTAACTTTGGACATAGGGCTATATATTGCAGAGCATATGGAAGAAATGATACTTATGTGGCCCCACATAACATTGAATGTTACAAATTCCACAATTATGGTCACATAGCTTAGAATTCCAGAAGCATGATAGATCCCTCCATGAAAGAAAACATTGATGTCAGATATATGAAGGTTTAGAGAATAAAAGAAAGACAAGAAGAGCAGGTAAATAAAGAACATGTCCCAGAGATTGTAGTATTTTCATTAGTACGAGGAAGAAGAAAAGAAGAGAAGGAATGGGCCCAAGAAGTTGTACTCTTAGGAATTCTAGTGAAATATCATAAAGAATCCATAGGCAAAAAGGAAGAAGTCAAAGTTAAGGAATACAATGAGTCTATAAATGAAGAGGAAGATTACTTCACATTAGGGTGGATTCCTCCATTTTTATGAGCCATCTGTCTTGGAGACTCCCAACATTATGAATTTTGAACAAGGGGAGTCTATGCATTAGCTACTGCAGATCAAAGAACCATCCTTTGAGCAGTTTTAAGTATTCACATAGACAAATTTAGAGTATTCAGATAGCAGAAGTACAGAGTGATAGATGGGTCAGCTGTTTGGACAATTGAGTAACAAAGTTATGAACAATTAGCGACATATGGATAGAGATGGATATTTAGCGAGTATAGAAAACATGGGTCAGAGAATATGCATAGAAGATATGGACAGAGATGGATACTTAGCAGGTAAAAAAAACTTCATTCGGGGAAGATGCATAACATTTTATTTAAAATTGGAATCAATTGGTCACAAAAAGGAAAGTAGGGAAAGAGAAATCGTCAGGAGAATCTAAATCATCAGAATAAAATCATTGAACAATATGTTCAAGTGAACATGACAAGTGAATGAAGAATTCAAGTTTTGAATGATTTTTATATATGTCAGATATTTACAAGAGGAAGCACCAATGGACAATTAGGAATAACTTGAAGAGAGGAAAATAAACACTTATATGTATCCCTACATTAATCTACATGACATATTGTAGGGAAGTCAAGAGAAGAGAAATCATCATAGAAAGAGATCTAGAAAGGAATATCAGTAGCATACAGACAAAGGGAGTTATCCTTTTTCCCATGATGTCAAAGGCATGGAAACAAAAATAAAAAATAGATGCATGAAGATAGGGGGAGCATCTCCAAGGAGAGAGAATCTTTGTCATTAATGTCAAAGGGGGAGAGTGAGAAACATTGATGATGATCAATGGTCATAGGGGGAGCATGAGTGTTGGAGCATCAATGTTTCTATTAGTGTTGGTGTTACTATCAATGTTGGTGTTGTCATAAATTCCAAAGGGGGATATTTTTGGACAGTTGGTTTGGATAGTTGGTTTTCATTGATTTCAACCCTTAGATATTGATGTCAACCCTTGGAGAATTTTGGAATCCCTAGATATGTGGTTGATATTGATGGTGATTTAGTTTGCATTGATGGAGTGGTTGATGTCAGCATATATATTGGGTGCATTTGTTAAAGTATACATGAAGCCTTGGAGGTGTGGTTATGGTACCTAAAGTTGGTTGAGGAATATGGATGTGAAATATAGTGTAAATGTTGGTAAGACACTCATGGATGCATAGTCCTCATCATGTTGTTTCTGGTGATAGGTGGTACACCACATAGTTCCTCACAATTGAGGAGTTATGAGGTCATAAAGTTGGAAGCCCAAAATATGGGTTAAGAAACCCCCTAATTGGTTTCAATATGGGTTAAGAAGCCCCTAATTGGTTTTATGTCATTAATGAAAGGGTAAAGTGGTTGTAATAATAAAGTTCAAGAAGCCCTAAAATTAAGGAGAGAGGTTACTTAGAAAAAGTATAAATATACCTCAAGAAGTCACTCATAAACACATTCACAGACACATTATATTGAATTTATTCTATGTGAGTAAGTAATTCTTATCTAAGGTAACCAAGGAAATCTGAGGTGAATTTTAGAGGGAAGATGAAGTAAATAAGGGTGAAATTCCAAGGGAGGATGAAGTCTTGTGATGATGTGTTCTAAGGTATGTTATTTAAAGGTCATCTTACCATTTTTTCTATAACGTTTGTTCTAGAATGATTCAAATAGAAAAACTTGGAGGTGTTTGAGAAGACATGTCAAGGTACCCCTGGTATAAATTTCAGCTTCTGGATCGTTGTATTGTTTAAGATACACTCTATGAAAAACAGGGTTTTTGGCTAGTCCTAAAACTAGTCTCAAACATGTGTTCCAGGTAAAACAATCATAAATTATTCATAGAGGATCCATATTTAATGAGATAAAATGAATTGGAAAGAGTATATTTTTTAGTATGTTGTGTATTATTTTTAGATCTAGATATCAAATATTCTACACATGGAATGCTCTACAATTTAACTCTCTAGAATAAGCCAGAGTTTAGCAAGGTCTATCATTTTTGTTAAAACTTTTTTTATGGGATGTTCCAAGAAGTGAAACCTGGAGGAATTGAAAATAAGATATTGAATAATATTGGGTATAAGTTTCAAACCTTAATTCATTATAGGTACAGAGCTATGCTTGTTGAAAGTTAGGGTTTGTGACTAATCCAAAAATTAGTTTCATGAGACTAAGGTAAAGTTTGATGAAGATGTTATTCTCTTGTTGTTGAAGTTGACGAAGGTCTGGAGGTCCATGATCACATACACTCAGTATGTTAAAGAGTTGCATGTATGTTTATATGCATGTTTTGAGGAGTACATGTTGATGATGTTATGGTGCATGCTTGAGACAAGTCTTTGGTATATTGTTAAGGCATTGGCACATGCTTGAGGCACATATTAGGTGCATGGTTGAGGCATATAATTGGTATATGATCTTGTTTGTTTGGTACTTTTTTTAGGCACTTCATTCATGATATATTATGGTACATGGTGTATCGTGTGATTGAGATGTATCATGAGTGATATGGTATATGGTTGAGGCACGTGGTTTGAGGATCATCTTGGATATTGGAAACATTGTTTGAGGTACATTTTTTGGTCTATGTATGAGGAATTCCTTGGTGACATTAATGGCTGGTGAGATACATAGTTGATGCTTGATATGGTGTTGGCACATGGTATGGAACATATTTTGGTTGATGCATGATTTGGTACAAGTTTGGTACATGGTATCGTACATGTTTTGGCACATGATTGATGCATGATTTGGTATTGGTTTGGTACATGTGGTGGTACAAGTTGTGGTACATAGTTGATGCTTGGTATGGTATAGGTTGATGGTTTGGTCATGCTTGGTAGAGGCATGTGTTGGTGATGTTGGACATCTAGTTGAGAGGTGTCCTTGCTATATGATCCATGTGAGAGGATCTGTTTGAGTATCGGTGACAGTAACAGGTTGGATAGGATGATCAGTGATAGGTTGATGTGATTGGTTGAAAGTGACAAGTTGGATACACTAACAGGTTGATGGGTTATAGGTTGATGTGACAATGATAGTAACAGTTCCAGTGGTAGTAATTGTGGTAGGGATAGTTGGTCTACACTTATATTTCAGTGCAACATGACGGGGTAAGGAAAGGGGGTCATATCCTCCTTCCTATTGGTGCTAGAGAAAACAGGAAGTTGAAGCTTCCTTCAGGTTGGAGCCTAAGAATTAGAGGCTTGTAGACTCCTTCTGGTTGGAGCCAGAGAATCCAGGGAGTTGTATCTTCCTTCAGGTTGGTGCATGTAAATCAGGGAGTTGGTGCCTCCTTCCAATTGGTGTTGGAGAATTGGGAAGTTGGTGCTTCCAATGAATGTATTATTTGATATATAAGAAATCATTCTATGGTTTTCTCCCATTTGTGTTTCCACATAAATTTTGGTGTATTATGTACTTGATGTGATGTTGTTTATGTTTATATGCACATGATATATTGATGATATACCGTTGATTAAGTTGAAGTTTATATATTGTGGTTAAAAGTGGTAAAATTGCTCATACTAGTTCATGCCCCCCTCTCAATATTCCAACGGGAGCTCCCATATATGTGAGGTATCAAGGGAAGGAACAAGGAAGATAAAATTCATTTTGGCTACATAGGAAAAGGTTTTCTTATAGTCAATTCCTTCAACTTGGGAAAATCCTTTGGAAACTAACCAAGCCTTGTGTCTTTCAACACTTCCATCTTATGCATACTTAGTTTTGTAGACCCATTTACATCTGACAAGTCTTTTTCCTTTTGGAAGAGGTAGAAGATCCCAAGTATCATTTACCATTAAAGAACAACACTCTTCATTCGTTATTGTATCCCATTCTGGATGGCCTGAAGCTTCTGCAAATTTCTCTGGATCATGAGTCTTTGAAACTTGAGCCAAAAGAGAAGAGGCTCTTTAGAACTGAAAATGTGTCTAACGGTGATCTAAAGGATTACTGACAAGATCACCAGTTTCTTCTCATGTTGAAGAGACACATCTAGGGAGCAGTGGTGTTGGTGTTGGTTTAGGTTCAATGGACTCATGTGGAGGAAGGTGAGCATGATGAGGTGGATTTTTATCGTCATTGTCATCATCTAAAGAAGAAACTAGAATAGGAACAGAAGAAAGCATAAATGTTGAAGATGGCTCATAGGCTGAAGAAGGTACAAATGTCAAATTAGGCTCAGAGGACAAGAGATTTTCATCAAATTTAACATCTCTTCTAATAATAATTTCATTACAATTTGGTTGAAGAAGTCTGTAACCTTTGACAGCTTCAGAATAACCAACAAATATACACTTATCACTTTTAGGTTACAATGCTTTCCTTTTCTCATCAAGAATGTGAGCCCATGCTATACTTCCAAATACACAGAAGTGACTTACATCACATTTAATTTTAGTCCATGCTTCTTCCAGTGTTATATTTTTAAGAGCCTTTGTGGGAGTGTGATTTACTATGTAATTTGCACAGTTGATGGCTTCCTCCAAATACTTTAGACTTAATCCATTAGATTGGGTCATACAATTAGCCATTTATTTTAATGTGTGGTTCTTTCTCTGAGAAACACCATTTTTTTGCAGCGTATATGGAGTAATGTGTTTCATTTGGATGTCCTATGTAGTGTAGTAACTTGTAAAATTATTGTTCATATATTCACCTCCATTATTTGTTCTTAACCTTTGAATTTGATGTCTAGATTAATTTTTTACAAGGGCCTTGTAGGCTAGAAACTTGTCAAAAACTTTGCTTTTAAGTTTTAAGAAGTAAACCCAAGTACGTCTGGAAAAGTCATCAATGAAAGTTAAGAAATACTTGCACCTAGAAAAAGGAGAAAAAAGTGGACCACACAAGTCACTATGAACAATCTGCAAAGGGAGAAAGTCATGTTAAGAGGCATGCTTGTCAAAACTTTCCCGATGATGTTTGTCGAGAAAAAAACTGGCACAAACACCATCTCTTCTTGAAAAAAGAGGAAGACTAGTCACCATCTGTTGATTACATAGTTGTTACAATGAGTGATAGTTTAGATGAACAAACCACTCATGCCAAAGTTTTCTCGTCATCGCTATGAGCAACAAAAACTTATGGAAAAGATGATGATCCAAAGTTGTCAAATTTTTACAACCTGGTAATATTATCAAAAATTCCAGTTGCAAGAACATGTTGAGGATCTTTTTGTTGGTTGTGGAGCCTGATTATCTTCCCAATTCATAGGTTTTTTTCAGTCATGCCTGGACCTCATTCCCTAAAGGGGTGGTGTGGGGGGGCTTCCCCCCCCCCACATCTGTCACCAAGGGGGTCTAGAAGGGGGTGAAGGAAATTTTTGTAGCCCCCCCTAGTGAGGGATTTGGGGGAAGGGCCCCTGAAGAGAAATTTTGGGAAAATTTTCCTTGTAAAATATTGTAATTTCATAGTCAATATGGACTGTTCATTATAAGTTTGCAGATCTGACGGTATAAGTTATTTGAGGGTTTTGTTTGCTAGAAGGTAACCCTCTCTTATGAGGGAATTGTCTTGCAGCTAGGTATTATTGAGAATATTGTATTATGAGAGAGGATACTGTGAGAGAAAGAAGAGGAAATTACAACAGGTGTGTTGTAGGTTGTATCCCTTCATTTTGTTGGATAATAAAAAGAAAGGACCTAGCAATTTCTCTGGTGGATGTATCCCACACTGGGTGAACCATGCATATATGTGTCTCTATTGTATTGTGTATCTTATGTGTTTTATTTCTTCATTTGTTTTATTTTATTTCTTCCCGAGATTTTTTTTCTAACAATTAGTATTAGAGTGAAAGGTAACTCATAGGAAAAGTGGGTTCCTAGTTCAAGTGGGAGCAATGACAGAAGATGGAAAGTTTAGGGTCGAGAAATTTAACGACCAAAACTACCAGTTATGGAAGATGAAAATGGAAGATTATTTATATCAGAAGGATCTATTCCTACCATTGGGTGGAATAGCAAAGAAGCCGACAACCATGAAGGATGAAGAATGGGAGAATCTTGATAGAAAGGCACTAGAAATGATATGGTTGAGCCTGGAAGTGTTAGTGTCTTTCAATATTTCGAAAGAAAATAAAACAAAGGAGATGATGTATGCATTGGCTAAACTGTATGAAAAACACTCGACGTCCAATAAGGTATTTCTAATGAAGAGATTATTTAATATGAATATGTTAGAAGGTGGGTCTGTTGCAGATCATTTAAATGAATTTAATACAGTTAATAATCAACTAAGTTCTATAAAAGTGGAATTTGATGATGAGATCAGTGTTCTTCTAATCCCGTGCTCATTTTCAGAAATATGGAATGGATTGGTCATGGTTGTAAGTAACTTTGTCTTTAGTTCAAACAATTTAAAATTTGGTGATGTTGTTGGTGTTATCGTTAGTGAGGAAATGCGGCAGAAAAGCACAGGTGAAACATCAAGTAATGCATTAAACATAGAGAACATGGGAAGAAAAAAGGATAGAGGAAAGGGCTTAGGGAACCATGGGAATTCTAGGAAGGACAAATCCAAATCCAGACTAGGAAAAATAGACTATTAGAATTTTGGAAAGAAAGGACATATGAAGAAAGACTACAGAGCTCCAAAGAAACAAAGAGATGGAAAAGAGGAGAAAAATCAGGAAGCAAATGTAACATGTGATGTGTTACAAGATGCTTTGATTCTTTTTGTAGATAATATCTATGAGTCTTGGGTAGTAGATTCAGAGGCTTCATTTCATGCCACACCCCATAGGAAACATTTTCTAGATTATGTTCAAGGTGCTTTTGGACAAGTTCATTTGGGTGATGATGCACCATGAAAAATTGTTGGAATGCGAAAGGTACAAATAAATCAAAAGAATGGAAACCAATGGTTGTTGAAAGAGGTAATACATGTTCCATATTTAAGGAAAAATCTAATTCCAACAGGGAAGTTGGCAAGTGAAGTTTGTACATCCATATTTACATATAAGGCATGGAAGGTCACCAAAGGATCATTGGTGATAGAAAAAGGAGAGAAGGTAGGTACATTGTATTTTTGTACTGATAATATTGATTCCTCTATCTCTTTAGCTTCTACAAGAGTGGATACAACACTTTGGCATCATAGGCTTGGACACATGAATGAGAAGGGGATGCAGATACTTCACAAAATAAATTTGTTTCTAGATATTAAACAAATTGATTTGGATTTCTGTAAGAACTATGTTTATGGAAAACATAAGAGAGTCAGATTTCTCAGAGTTGGAAAAGAAAAGAAGAGCGAAAGGTTAGAGATTGTGAATACAAATGAATGGGGACCATCTCAAGTATCATCTCTTGGTGGCTCTTGTTATTATGTTACTTTTATTGATGATGCAACTAGAAAAACTTGGGTTTATTGCATTCGACAAAAATATGATGCTTTTTGACACTTTTAAGAAATGGAAAGATTTGGTTGAGAATGAGACATGAAAAAGGTTGAAGTGTCTCAGATCAGATAATGGAGGTGATTATTGCAGCAAGGAGTTTGATGATTATTGTTCATACCATGGGATTCATAGAGAGTAAACAGTTCCAAGAACACCACAAGAAAATGGTGTGTCAGAAAGGATGAATAGGACAATCATGGAGCATGCAAGGAGTGTGAGATTGCATGCAGGGTTTCCCTTACAATTTTGGGCATATGTTGTAGATACTATTGTTTACTTGATAAACATAGGAACTTCAATTTATTTGGATGGTGGCATTCTAGAGGAGGAATGGACAGGTAAAAATATAAACTATTCATTTTTCAAGACTTCCAGTTGTGAAGCATTTGTCCATATTGATAAAGAAAATAGAACAAAGATTGAGGAAAAATCCAAGAAGTGTACCTTTATTGGATATGGTATTAATGATTTTGGTTATCGCTTATGGGATTATGAAAATCTCAAAATAATTAGGAGTAGAGATGTCATATTCAATAAGACGGTCATGCACAAAGATCAGTTGCAGGGAAAGAAACAAGAAAAAGAAAAACCAGAATACACAGTGCTTGATGAGATCACTAAAAAATAAATTTCGAAGGTACCATAAAATCAAAATGTACAAAAACAAGAGAAGAATGTACCTCAAACTCCTACAAGTGTTGTTAGAAGATATATTAGGTTAACTAGACCCCTTGAACGATACTCTCCTTCATTATATTATTTATTGTTGACTGATTGTGGTCAACTAGAATGTTATAAAGAGGCAATGTAGGTAGACACTAAAAAGAAGTGGGACAAAGGAATGAAAGAGGAAATGGATTCCTTGGTAAATAAACAGATTTGAGACTTGGTTCAGTTTCCTATAGGAAAAAGAGCATTGCAGAATAAATGGGTTTACAAGTTGAAGAAAGAAGATTGAGGGAAAAAATGGTACAAGGCTAGACTTGTTGTAAATGGGTTTTCAAAAACGAAAGGTATATATTTTGATGAAATATTTTCTCCTATTTTTAAGATGACTTCAATTAGGACTATTTTAATTCTTTTGGAAATAGAAGATTTTCATCTTGAACAATTAGATGTAAAAACAACTTTTCTCCATGGGGATTTGGATGAAGATATTTATATGCAACAACCACCAGGGTATGAGGTCAAATGGAAGGAAAATCTGGTATGCAGGTTGAAGAAGAGCTTGTATGGCCTAAATCAAGCTCCAAGGAAATGTTATTTGAAGTTTGACAAGTTTATGAAAGAACAAGGTTATAGTAGATTTCATTATGATCACTGCGTTTTTTTTAAAAGGATAGAAAATGGAAGTTATATTATCTTGCTATTGTATGTAGATGACATGCTTATTGCAGGGTCTAATATGTAGGATATAAATGTGCTCAAGAATAAATTAGTTAATGCATTTGCAAGGAAGGATTTGGGTGTTGCAAATAAAATCCTTGGTATGAGAATAACAAGGGACAAGAAAAATCGCAAATTGACATTGTCTCAGGGTGAGTACATAGAGAAGGTGTTAGAGAGGTTTAGAATGTAGAATGCAAAACTAGTTAGTACACCTTTGGCAAACTATTTCAAATTAACTAAGTAAATGTGTCCCAAGACATAGGAGGAGATATAATACATGTCCAAGGTCCCTTATTCATCAATAGTTGGCAGCTTCATGTATGCGATGGTTTGCACAAGACCAGATATTGCACATGCAGTGGGAGTTTTGGGCAGGTATATTAAAAATCCAGGTAAAGAACATTGGGAGGCAACAAAGTGGATTCTCAGGTATTCGAAAGGTACTGCTACTCATGGATTATGTTTTGGAGATTCATACATTGTTCTATAGGGATATGTTGATTCAGATATGGTAGGTGATAAAGATAGCAAGAGGAGCACCACAAGGTATGTTTTTATTGTAGGTGGAACTGGAGTAAGTTGGATTTCGAAACTACAAAAGGTTGTTTCACTTTCAACAACAGAAGCAAAGTATGTTGTTGCTACAGAATCTAGTAAAGAAATGATTTGGTTACAAAGGTTTATGGAGGAATTGGGAAAGAAGTGGGAGAATAGCAAATTTTACTGTGATAGTGAGAGTGACATTCATCTTGAAAAGAAATCATCCTTCCATTCAAAGACTAAGCATATAAAACTCAGGTATCATTTCATATGATCCATCTTCGAATATGAACATTTGAAGTTGGAAAAGATAAATACTAGCCAGAATCCTGCAAACATGTTAACAAAGGGAGAAACTAGGGAGAAATTGAGTTCCTTCTCAGTTTCAGTTAACCTTCAAGCATGAAGGTGAAGATGAGAAATTTTCCAAGTCCATGGTGGAGTATAGTCCAGCAGGTACAACAACAGTGGATTTGTTGTGATCAGTCTCTGAGTGGGATATTGTTGATTGTAGAGCTTGATTATCTTACTGATTCAGAGGTTTGTTTCAGTTGTGCTTGGACCCCATTTCCTAATGGGGGGTGTGAGGGGAATTCCCCCCCCACAAATTTCGCTAAAGGGATCAGGGGGGCGAAGATAATTGTTTTATCCCCCCCTAGTGGGGGATTTGGGGGAAATGCCCCTGAAGTAAAATTTTGGGAAAATTTGCCTTGTAAAATATTGTGATTTCATAGTCAATCTGGACCATTCATTATAAGGTCACAGATTTGACAATAGAAGTTATTTTAGTTTTTTTTCCCCAATAAGGTAACCCTCTCTTATGAGGGAATTGTATTATGACTAGATATTATCGTGAATATTGTATTTTGAGAGAGAGACTATGAGAGAAAGATGAGGAAGTTATAGTCGGTGTGTTGTAGGTTCTATCCCTTCATTTTGTTGGATAATAAAAAAGAAGGACCTAAAAATTTCTATGGTGGATGTAGCCCACATTGGTTGAACCACGTATATATGTGTATCTATTGTATTATGTATCTTCTGTGTTTTATTTCCACATTTGTTTTTTATTTCTCCGCGATCTTGTTTTTTCTACCACTTTTTAGTTCATTGATTACAACTTGGTGCGGTGAAAACTCTACGATTTTACCTTCACCTGAATGAGTGACTTGATATATTGATAGAAGGTTACAAGAAATACTTGGAACAAATAATACATCATTGAAATGACCATTATCTACCTAAATTATTCCAAACCATACAACACTAAGAGATCTATCATCACCAAAAAATATTTTCTTGGTGTTACATTCATTTAGAGTAGAAAATATGGATTTCTCCTAAGACATGTGATAAGATGCTCTAGAATCAATAAACCACTCATCAGAAAAAGAAGTTGAAGTTGCATTGAAGGAGAAACAAGAAGAAGAAAGTGCAAGCCCATGAGAAGAACAAGAAAAAGGAGAATCGATATTGATGTTGTGCTTCTTCATCACTTCTTTTAAAGCTGGCATCTTCTTAAAACATTTGGACTCATCATGATCATATTTCCCACAAAAGTTGCAATGTCTGTCAGTCTTCTTATTTTTACATTTTGCTCATTTGTCACCATTAGGAGCTGAAGTTGCCTGAGTAGGTTTGCAACCCTTATTTTTATTGTTATTGTGGCAAGGATGTTTCTTCTTGGGATTCTTGGGTTTATCTTTCTATTGGGATAGTAAGTCTTTGTTGGAGGTACCTGCAGTGTTGATCACTCCAAGTTGTACAAGCTTATCTTGATCTCTAATGAAAACATCACAAAAGGACTCAAGAGTGGGTTTTTGATAAGTTTTCCCTAGTGTATCTCTCATAGCATAGAAGGTAGATACAAAAACAGAATATGCACTACCTAGCTTGGAAATAATAATATAGAAGCAACGCTCTTCTTCCAGCTTTAAGTTACACTCTTCACATAAAATTTTAAGTGTTTTAAACTTAGATAGATAGTCTTGAATGCAAGAAAAAACATTTGGACTTAAAGTCAGTATCTGATTTTCTAACTGATGTGCTCGAATAATATTGTGTTTACCAAACATAGATTCAAGATTTTCCCTAGCTTCATCGAAGTCATCAATTTATTGAAGGTGGAACCTTAAATTAGGAGAGATGTACATTATGATCGGTCCACGTGCTTCATCATTCATATTATCCCATTCAAATTTATTTTCATCATCAATGGGTTCTTTTTCCTTTCCCAAGGTATTCTGATATAAGCCTTTACTTCTTAATAAATCCTCCATATGATATTTCCATTGGAAATAGTTGGTGCTGGTAAGAAAACGATCAATGGAAGAATCCATATTAAATATGAAAATAATATGGATTTAAAAATTGAAACTGATGATCTGGATGGAAAGATCTCGAAAAAATAGGTGGTTTAAAAAATGACACTAAAAACGGACGTTGGATGTGAAAGTTATGTCATTTAAAAAAAACATAAATGATAACCAAAGAGCCACGTGGAAACTAGAATTTGGTCCATGTAGTGATACCCCTTCAAATAACCTCACTTTTACAAATAAGTTGTTTTATGAAGTGACCCACTTGTTAAAAAAGAAACGGGGATCACTTTTACAATGAAGTTACATTATAAAACAAAGTTGCATGCACAATAAATAACTTTAAAATAAAATATCAAAGCTACTTATAGTGATTCACTTTTGTACTTGAAGTAAAATACACTTTACAATGAATGCATGAACTTCAAAAAAAAAAAAAAAAAAAAGTAGACCTGAACTCAAGACCTCTTACTTAATAAGTTAACTTTTAACCAATTGAGCTAGAAAAACAAATTGTATCATTTAGAAGTAGGATTGGGTGTATTGTTGTTGTTGTGGAAGATGGACTTGGAGAGCATGCTCAAAAAAAATTATTATCACACAAGGAAAAAAATTCGCTTCCCGATGACAACAAGGATTATATCTCAGTTAGCTTACTCAGAAAAATGCACCTTTTTCAATTTGTTTCTGATTTTCGGAGATCGCACAGGGAACGTGGAAAAGAAAAAATGCAGATCCAAAAGAGTAGAAACTCGGAAACAAAAAATATAAAATTAAAATAATATTATGCAAAAATTTAAAAAGGGCATATTCAGGGTTTATACCTCTAGATCTGACTAAAATGGTCGTATCTTGGGAAAACAAAAAACTTTTTGAGTGAAAATAATAGTGTTCCTGAACGAAATGAGTGCTCCAGACCCAATGGGTCAGTCCTCTCAACCCATAAATGTATAGAAATGACAGAAACCAAAGATGAGGCAACTCAACTTCATGATCTTTATCTACAACGAGAGCGGGTCTTTAAACAGGCTCGTATACCATGTTCAAAAACACAGGTATTCCAACAGAGGGCGAACACCTTCAATAACCACTCACATAACCAGATCAAATATCAATACACCGATATGTTGACGTGGTAAAACCCCTACGAGGAAACATCCACAGCCCCAGAAAACACGACCACTTGAAGTAATTTATTAATTCAAAAGAAAAATATTACAAAGAGAGTTTATAAGAGAGTTTATCACAATCAATCATCGGTAAATGACCCTCCATGATATTTAAATAGATATCATGGACCAATCAGGTGTTAAGTCACATATCAATGTAGTTGTTAAGATCAAGGAGAATATGAACCGTCAGATCACTCTATGTCGGAAACATATCGTGATCGTCGTATTTCCTAACTACAAATGCATACTAATGCATACTAAAGAACAATAAGAATCCTTTATATTAATTATATTGACTATGCTTTGTAATTTCATATTAAACATGTGGGAAACAAAGTATGGAGAGGAGCCAACATAAGATATTTTTTTACATGCATGAGGCAAAGCTTCGAAAGCATGTGTATGGTTTATGAATTGCTCCTTATTATGGTACGCTTTTTAATTTATGCAATCATATATATTATAATATATTATAAATGTATATTTACTTATTAAACTTTATTTATATGTTTTTATATGGAACATGAGCAGTTGGAACATCAAAAAGAAGTCAAGCAAGTAAACATTCGTTTAAAAAACTTGTTGGCCTTTGACCAAGTTTTGAGGATCCTTGGTAAGGTTTGATCTATTTTTAGGACTTCGATAGGCTATCGAAGACGGAGCACAATATGAAGTGGAGACCATGGGATCTTAGCCCCTTTTAGGGCCCTTTTTGGGATTCGAGATTATGTAATGGGTATGGGGATATCGGCCCATGGGTTTACCCATGCTTAGGCCCATTTTGTAATGTATAAATAAGTAGCTAGGTGATGTAAGTAAGCGGTGCGAAGGCTAGTGTGCCAAGACCTACAAGTTCTATCTGTGTGATCAAAAGTGCTAAGTGTTGAGTAGAAGGTTTCTTTTGTGCATACTATATGAGGCTTGCAGAGCTCAGTGCAAGCGAGTGTAAGAGATTGAGAAGAGGCTTAGTGTTGTAACCTAGCCTAGGGAAGGAGGATCTAGCGAGGTGCGCAGATCTCCTGTCCTTTTCAAAGTAGGGTTTTTGTGACTCTGTGGATGTAACTGATTAAAGAAGCTAATAAAGAAGATGAAGAGTTGGTGGGCATAGCCCCAGGGTGGAGGTGAACCACGTACATGTTGTGTTTCTCTACTTTGTGCGATGTGTTGATGTGTTTATATGTTAACTTGCTTAGTGTTTCAATATAGATGAATGGTGGATAGATATGTTAATGCTATGTCCTTAATAGTATGGATCTAGCCTATGTGGATGTGCTTATTGCTTGAATATAGTAGATTCGGTTAAATACTGCAATTCTCTGTAATTAGGGTTTAACTGCACTGTAAAATAAGACTAGATATTGGTGAAATATAACTGCTAAGTGCCATGTTAAGGTGTTACAGTCATAGATCTGTGTCCCAGCTAAGGTTGCAGACACTGGAGTCCTGCAACCACCCCTGCCTCTACCTCGGGTGAGACTTCATCTACTTCGCAGGTGCTGCCGAAAGGGTTGGTATTTAGGGTTTTGTTGGTGCACTATTGTAGTGTTGAACCCTGGGTATACCCCTGTGCCAACAAATGGTTCTGTTGCTGGGACTGAAATTGTGATTGTTGGGAAGTAAGGAAAGAGAATCTTTGTGTGAAGATCTGACCTAAAATTGTGAAATCTCTGTGCGTAGATCTATCGCTCTGGTGCACAATATTCTACTCGATCTTTGAAGCTCCGTGATAAGAAAAGAAGTCATATCTGAAGAAAAGAGGTAAGATCTGAAAGCTTTGTGCTCTAAGAAAGGTAAAAGTGAGAATTTTTTCTTAAAGAGGTAAGATCTGCAAGCTATGCGCTCTGATAAAGGTAAGAATAGTGAAATTTTTTAGATCTGGAAGCTTTGTGCTCTGCTGAAGATAATATTAGTGGAATTTTTTGTTTCTAAAGTATGTATCTAGGTATGTTTGATAAGATTTGTCTTAGCTTGAAAACTAGGGCACCGATAGATGAAAGAATATTTGATATGAGTAGGTCTGATAAGAATAGTGAAAGATATGTTATACCTATGCATAGAGAGAATGTTTGTACTAACAAATGGATGTAGGATCCTAGAAAGATTTTTTTTTAGGTTAGCTACTACAATCCTAGTGTGAAGTACAAGAAAGGTTCGGGATCATTTAAAAGAAAACGAGGAATAACCCTTTGTTACAGTTGCAGAAGACTGGGACATCTGGCTAAGGAATGCCTTGGTAGAAGATCTCATTGTCTTTGTTGTAGAGCTATGGACCATGAAGTATTGGATTTCCCTAGAATGATTGCTAATGTTGAAAGAATGAATATGAACCAAGAAAACCCAAAGGAAGATCCAGAAACTGAGATTATGGAATAACCCCAGAAAGAATCATAGAAAGTATTGCTACAGATGAAAGAAACTCTGAATGACCACCGACATATTAGCTTATCAGAGATCTTCAAAGAAAAAGAGTGCATTGAAGCAACAATAGTAGACTTTGACATTGACTGTGTTCTGGATGAGGAAACACAGGTGAATATCATGACAGAAAGAACTTGGGAACTTTTAGGGGAGCTTGCTATGATTCCTTCATTAGGAGGAATAGGATTATTCAGAGGAAAATGGATAACCCTATGTGGAAGACTTATCTAGATATCTATGAGTTCTCATGGAACTTCGATAGAGGAAGATTTTGAGGTTGTTAAATTTATTGAGAACAATGCTCCATTTTCTATGTTACTAGGAAAACCTTGGATTGAAAGAGATTGGGCCAGAAGGAAGGAAGAAGAATTCTTAGAGCAGAAGAAGCAATAGTTGAAATATTTCATGACTAGGAGGATCGCACAAATGATTGAAGAACGGGAGAATAGATCGAAGCTACTTAGGACCAAAGACTTGGATGTCGAAGTTGCAAGAACACAAGAAGATTTGCAGAAGACTAGAGTACCTATCCCAAATAGAGAAGAAGTATTACCCTTGAATCTTAGGAAATAATCTCAACAACACGAATTCGCTATGCCAAAAGATGACAAGAATCAGAATGGAAAGAGGACTAACGATATGAATCTCACTGGAAAGAAGGCTTGAAAGCTTAGCAAAAAGAGAGCAAAGATAGAAAAGTTATAGAAGGGTCCAGAGGGAACTTCGCAAAGGGAAAATTTACAAAACAAGAGCTTTGTCGGGATATCAGAACAACGTCACATGGCACTTCTCCATAGAGAAGAAGTGTAGTCGTTGGGAACAGTACAACCATTAGACTGACCCCCCAAATGGGTAGAAAGGAATTTATGGTCAAACAACTCGCCATTAGACCATTGGGACTGTGTCATAATAGCCAGAACTGAGTTAATGGAGACTTCTCACCCGTTGGAGAGATCTGTTGCTTCGTTATTTATTTATTTCGTCGAACCTTGCACCGAGAACACTTTTGATAACCATGAATATAAGCCTACAGATTAGTTGATTCTACACGTTGATCATCACACTATCACCATCTGTCTCATTGCATTGACTAGTTACTCTTCAAACCCGAGAGATTCGACCATGAGCACGCATGTCCGAAGAACTTAGTGCAATCGAAGATTCTGTGAAGGAGGTTCTCATTGACCTCATGACTGAAAGAGTAATGTTTGTGGGTGTACAAGTGTCATCAACGCGAGGAGTGCAAGCCTCTTCATCGTCTACTCATGGATCTGGGCCATCCCGACCAATAGCAGAGAAGAGATCCAAGCACAGAGATGACCTAGAAAATGCGAAGCTGATCTTGACCATATTTCCCGATTAAATCCCTCCTCTGGTCAGCACAGTGAGTCGAGATATTGTGCCTAGAGATTTTGAGTACACCATGGTTACTGCGTACTTCCCGAAGGGGATACGCGTAGTAAGAGCACAACAGGACAAGATCGTAGCGTTGAATTTCATCTACTTCAACCTCAGAGATTGCAATAACTATAGCATGCTAGCCCCATACAAATACTTGACTAGGATGAAGGGGAAGAATTCGAAGATAATCCTCCAGCCATGGATGATGAACCTCGCGCAGTCCACTCTGCTGAATGTAATGGAAATCCCACACTCATAAGGCACCAGGAAGTTAACACTTGTGTCAAGCTACTACTTTCATGTTACCATGGCGACTACTTATGGCTCAATCGTTGAATCACAGTCGATCCGACGTTGATCCATAGGATCATAGGATTGAGTATGCAAGGACCTAATCCGTAGGACTTTTATCCAGGAAAGGCCATGGATCTCACATTAGCACAAAATATCAAGGATACACATGACGATGTGGAGAAGGGGATGTGAGGCTACAAGGTAGCTTCCATCTAGAATGGCATACTGTGCCTAGCATGTCAGTTAATTGAAGGGAAGCTAGTATGAAAGAACCTACCCATGCAGGTCACGGGCTTTGTCGTTGACCTCGCGAGGAAGTACCTAGTTAATCAGCTTGAACTGGACTGTCAAAAAGCATAGGATCAGGGCTATGAATTCCATTTTAGCTGGCTCCTTATCCTCATAAAAAAAATTTCCTGGGAAATGCCATAAGGTATGACCTTCCCAAACATCAAGCCATTTGAGATGCTTGCTGCGAAGTTCACCACGCTCTGGTACTCGAGCGATATGAGAAAATA
The DNA here is from genome assembly GCA_000966675.3 of Picea glauca. Lineage (NCBI taxonomy): Eukaryota > Viridiplantae > Streptophyta > Pinopsida > Pinales > Pinaceae > Picea > Picea glauca. The sequence continues at coordinate 259,768 of JZKD02S2270393.1, read as the reverse complement.
GTGGCATTCGAACACTGTTTTTCACACATACTACCTCCAACTAAAGAGATCCATCGAATTTAAACCTCACATGAATCTGAACACCCTACAGAGGTTCTAACCTCTGATGAAGTTATGCCAGATTGGTACTTCATCTACATTACAACACAAGCAGACGAGCATAAGGAGGAGCTTTATTCGTACTACAAGGTCACTGAAGAGGACCTTGAGGAGATCACTAAGGACTGATCGATTGAACTACTTATTCCCACAGACCCTACAGATATGTCTAACCCTGACAGCCTAGAGACCACACACAAAGAACATGATACACTCAGACACAACAAAAGGAAGAAAACCTAAGAGGTCCAAGACTTAAGAAGCACCTCAGGAAAGACTGATTCTGTATCACCTAACCAAGGGGTTGATGATGAAGTAGAAGAGATAAATGACAAATAATATGAATAGAAACAAGGAAAAGTAATACCGCCTAGAGATGAGACCGATCCCGTAAATAAGAGGAAGGTTTATCCCCCGAAACCTTCTTCTCGGAAGAAATCCAGAGCCATCGTGATCATTATGCAGACTGTACTCACTATCGATGATTTTGACTTCATCATAGTATCCCTAAATGATGCTTTGCATCATGGAGAAACAAGAATCCAAGCAATAGAAAATGTACAACATAATTGAGGTCGAACTCCGAGGGGTACAACAGGCCCTACAGTCCAGTCACACAGTGTCCATTGCGCCCCTGCCATCAGGAGAACCAGAGTTGGGATATGAGCCAGCCCAACTCCGCCAACTAGCAGATGCAACCGAGGCTAGCCTTCATTGAGCATAAGAAGAAACAGAACAAGCCACCTAGGCCTTGAATAAATTGCAAGGATTACTCATAGAACAATATCGAGTGCAAAGCAGGAGAAGGTTTCTCTCGAGGCATAATTGGAAGAGGAGAAAACAAAGATGTAGCAAGAAAAGGAACAGTTGCTTGCAAAAAAAATCGAAGTGAAAGAAGTAGTCAACAAAGCACTTTTCACTGTGACAAGATTAGAACCACAGGCAGAATACTGAGTCATGAATCAAGTAGAGCAGCTCACAGAATCTATCCAGCAACTACAACAAAGAATAACAGACTTAGAGCTCTGCACAGTGCCCGACACTCCGTAGGATGTAAAGGATCAAAGAGATGCAAATACTCGAGGCACGGTTGAGAGAATAAAGGCCCTTTCCATGGAATGCAAGAAATTGAGTAATCACAGTGCCCAAATGTATGAGTGACTCACTGAGAATCCATAACTGAAGACACTAGAGTCACAGCTCCAAGAGGTGAAGTATCAAGAAAAAATAATACATGCACAGTTGAAGCCCCTGTCAGCTATTGAAAGAATGAAGTGATCCCAAGAATAGTGCAATTCTCAACAATAAGTCCATGCCATTCAAAGAAGAGTCATGGAAGTGACTCAGAGGCTCTAACCTATACAGGATGAGGATTTCCATCAATTCACAGAGATTGAAGGCCAAGGAGAAAAACTAGAGCAAGTCATAACTACAAAAAAACAACACCTAGAGGGACCTGCCAACTAAGTTGTTATCCAGGAGTTCACTGAACCCTGAGGTCGTGGCACAGCATCAAGTCGAAGCAGCTCAAGCCAAGCTCGAGGTTTTTGAGGCAGAATTATCCAGATCAGAGTGACTCGAGACAATTCACAGGTGAGTGTTGGGGGCTTGTTGGCCCTTGACCAAGTTTTGAGGATCCTTAGTCAGGTTTGACCTATTTTTGGGACTTCGACATGCTGTCGAAGATGGAGCGCAAGACGAAATGGAGACCGCAAGATCTCAGCCCCTTTTAGGGCCCTTTTTGGGATTCAATATTATGTAATGGGTATGGGGATGTCGACCCATGGGTTTACCCATGCTTAGGCCCATTTTGTAATGTATAAATAAGTAGCTAGGTGATGTAAGTAAGTGGTGCTAAGGCCAGTGTGCTAAGACCTACAAGTTCAGTCTGTGTGATCGAAAGTGCTAAGTGTTAATTAGAAGGTTGCTTTTGTGCATACTATATGAGGCTTGCAGAGCTCAGTGCAAGTGAGTGTAATAGATTGAGAAGAGGCTTAGTGCTATAACCTATCCCAGGGAAGGAGGATCTAGAAAGGTGTGCATATCTCTTGTCCTCTACGGAGTAGACTTTTTGTGGATCTGTGCATGTAACTGATTGAAGAAGCTAATAAAAAAGACAAAGAGTTGGTGAAGGTAGCCCCAGGGTGGGGGTGAACCATGTACATGTTGTGTTTCTCTTATTTGTGTGATGTGTTGATGTGTTTATATGTTAACTTGCTTAGTTCTTCAATATAGATGAATGATAGATAGATATGTTAATTCTATGTGCTTAATAATGTGGATCTAGCCTATGTGGATGTGCTTAGTGCTTGAATATAGTAGATCTAGTTAAATATTGCAATGCTCTGTAATTAGGGTTTAACTGTGCTATAAACTGAGATTAGATATTGGTGAACTATAATTGCTAAGTGCCCTGTTAAGGTGTTACAGTCATAGATCTGTCCCAACTAAGGTTGTAGACACTGGAGTCCTGCAACCACCCCTGCCTCTATCTTGGGTGAGACTTCATCTTCTTCATAGGTGTTGCTGAAAGGGCCGATAGTTAGGGTTTTGTTGGTGAGTTGTTGTAGCATTGAACCCTGGGTCTGCCCCTGTGCCAACATAACCAAAGTACAATATTGCCTACAACTGATCAATAAATGAGAGATTCACATTGCTTGAGAAATGATAACAGTTCAAGTGATGAATGAAAACATTCATTATAATTGAATGTTATTGCAAGTTGTATGTTTTGTAACATCGATCTATAAAAATCGGGGATTTTTCTTAATGTAGTGGACATAATGCCCCAATTGCATGAGGGCGTGTTATGAATAACTGTAATAAATACATATTGGTTCCATTTTTATTATTGTGAACCTTTACGTTGTCCCATTCTGTATGACTATGGGTCTCTTATTCATATATAATAAAATGGGTTTGTTATTTTATTGCATTGTCAAATGTTGTGTTCTTGATTAATTAATATGTGAATTATTTACATTGTTGCAAATAATAGAGGTGTGATCCATTGGATAAGGAATTAATGCAATCATTATATCAAAATGCAATTATAGAAACATAAAACACAATATCATTATAAAAAAATATTTGTAAAAAAAACAATCAACTAAAATATATATATATTGGTGCATTCTTACGAACTCACAAAATAGTATATAAATCGATGTTTTTTAAGGGAATATATGCATTGGTGCATATTAATCATATTAAAGTATCGGTGCATATTAATCATACAGAGGCACTAGTGCATAAAATGTGTGATAATATATATTGTTTTAAAATGTTATTGTGGGCATGTGATAAATACACATCGTTTTTTTAAATATAATAACAACACCGGTACTTTCAAAAAATTAAACGAACCAGTGCATTTAATAAGATAAATGTGTCGATGCATTATATTTAATATAGGCACCGAAAAGTACGAATTATACAAGAACCGAGACAAACATAAAATACAAGTGCATCGGTGTTGCATACAACAAAATGGGAATCCAAGGCATAATAACCATAACTTCCATGGTGCATTTGTGTCATAGGTAAGCACCACGTCAGTAATGTAATTGAAAAATAATTATTTTTTGTCTTATGTACGCACTAGGGAATTTCATGCAATGGCACCCTGGTACAATTTTTTGAATGTACGCACCAAGAATTTATATAATGGTGTGCTGGTGCATTTTGGTGGTTTATGTACATTCCAAGGAAGTTAATGTAATTTTATTCTAGTGGGTTTGATGTAAGCACTGGGGCAATTTATTTAACGGTGCACATGTGTGTTTTGACAATAAAAAAATAAAAAAAACATTTGCTACAACCTCTTCCCACCAATTTTTTTTAGTTATATGGAACATTTGATAAAACCTCTGCTAAAACCTCTGTGACCAATAGAAGAGGTTGTAGTGGAGGTTTTTTTTTAAATTTTGTCAATTTTTGTAGCAATAGAAACCTCTGCAAAAACTTCCACAAGAAGGTGTTCTCCTTGTAGTGTAAGGAGAATAGAATTGAAGGACATAATAAGACAACTTAGTATACCCCTTAGTAGAATGGATGAGCAAGATGTTGGTGGAGAGAGCTAGTAGTATGCTTAGTGGAGCAATCCTAGATAAGAATTTTTGGGAAGAAGTGGTTGTTATTGCATGCTACTTAATTAGCATGACTCCCACATCAACTCTTGTGGATAATAATCCTATGGAGGTATGGATGGGAGATAAGCTATCACTTCATAATATTTTTTTTTGTTGTTGTAAGGCATCTTCTCATGTGCCTAAGGAGAAGCAGTCGAAGTTGGATAATAAGGAAGTAAAATAAATCTTCATCGGCTATGGTGCTAGTGTGAAAGGGTACAAGCTTTGGGATTCTATGGCTAGGAAATTTTTGTGTAGCACAAATTTTATTTTTAGAGAATTTAAGTCTTCTTTCATAATGGTGCAGCCATAAGAGGATGATAAGAAGTCAATTTTTCAACTACCACCTAAGACTAAGAAAGATAAGCCAAAAATTGAACAAAAATTTCATGATGGACCTAGTAAGTAAGAGGGCCAAGAGACTTCAGAAGAGGAGGAAGAAACTTTAGCTCAAACTTTTAGGAGGCCCACTTGAGAAAGAAGGAAACTAGACAAGTATAATTATAATTTGTCTTATTTTGTATGTATATTTTCTTTATCTGCTAACACTGATGAGCCTAGAACTACAAAAGAGGCAATGTATATGGAACATGAGGAGTTCTAGAGATAGGCCTTGGATGAGGAGATGGTCTCACATAGAAAAAATGATATATGGGACTTGGTATCATTTCTTAATGGATGGAAACCCATTGAATGTAAATGGGTGTTCAAAAACAAGATCGGTTCATATGGCAGTGTTGAAAAGTGCAAGGTAAGGTTGGTTACAAAAGAATATTCCTAGTTTGAGGGGATAGACTTTGGCCAGATTTCCCCCCCTAGTTTCTAAGTTAATATCTATCAAGTTTTTATTATATATAGAAACAACTTTATATTTAGAGATAGAATAAACTGATGTGAAAACAAGATTCCTACATGGTGACTTGAAGGAGGATATCTGTATGACACAACCATAGCATTATGTTGAAAAATATAAAGATTCATTGGTTCACAAATTACAAAGTCTTTATATGGTCTCAAACAATGTCCCAAAATGTGGTACTAAAAGTTTGATTCTTTTGTGTTGGGATTGGGATTTCTGATATCCAAATCAGATTATTGTGCGTATTACAAATATGATGGTGGCCATTTTCTTGTTATCACTTTGTATGTAGATGATATGCTATTTTTTAGTAACAATAAGGATGCAATTCATGATTTGAAGTCTTAGCTTTCATCACAATTTGACATGAAGGATTTTTATTAAGATATATATTAGGAATGGAGATCAAGAGAGATAGAGAAAACAAAAACCTTTGGTTGAGCCAGAGTACGTATGTGAACTCTATGCTTCATTGGTTTCGTATGGTAGATTGCAAACCATTGAGTGTTCCAATTTCTATGGGAACTAAGATTTCAAATGAGAAGTATCATATAACACCTATAGAGATGGAGGATGTGGATTATTTTCCTTATGTTATTGTAGAGGGTAGTTTGATGCACGATATTCTCTATAATAGACCAGACATTGCCCAAGTAGTGGTAACTTCTTGAGTCGATTCATGGCTAATCCTAGATGTGAACATTCGGTTGCAATGAAGAGGTTCTTCAGGTAACTGAAAGGTACTTTTGAATATTCAATTTGTTATCATAGTTATGTTTTAGGGCACCAACACTCGGTGGATATACATAGTTATGTGGATTTTGATAGGATAGGGGATGTAGATAGAAGAAGATCTACCAATAGATATGTGTTTCGACTTTTTGGTGGAGCAATACATTGTATGAACAAGTGACAAGTTGTGGTCGCTTTGTCCATTGTAGAGGCAGAGTATATGATAGCTACTCATGATTGTAAGGAGGCCATTTGACTTATGAAATTGTTTTGAGATGTAGGGATAAATCAGAGAACTATTACAATTTAGTGTGATATTAATAATACCATTTGTTTGGCTAAGAATACGACCCTTCATGCAAAGACAAAGGATATTGATATTCGTTATCATTTCATTTGGGACATTGTAGAGGATGGAAAGGTGATACTAGAAAAGGTCGACACTTCGCAAAATGTTACAAATGTGTTGACAAAACCAATGAGCATGGGTAGATTCAAGTGATGTTGCAATTCTATGGGAGTTATGGCCTCTAGTAGTTAGCCCAAAGTTTAATGTATTCTCAATTAGAATATTGCAAGGTATATTACATGTGGGAGAATGTTGGGACAAGTGTGTCATATAGCTTGTAGTTGTGCAATGGAGTGGGGTGAAGACATGAAGATGGGTTACACTTTTTCTCGTTTTATGAGAAAAAAACATGTATTTTCACAAGTTCTTCAACTTTCGGCATACAAAAGTATTTTTTTTATTTAGAATTTCACTTTACAGTAAAAACAAAACTTGTGAAGAATTGTGTTAGCTTTCCAATGACTA
>JZKD02S2270393.1:215030-232911 GCA_000966675.3 Picea glauca | reverse complement strand
TTTTGTTGCTATTTCGTATATCATTTCTGTGTATTGTGAAGATTATGCTGGATATTTTACTGTTATTCTGTCATTTCTAGCATTTCGTTTCTGTTCTGCATATTTTATATATCTATTATCTTGCACATTGATTTTTTGGCAGATAGACCAAGGCATTACGTTTGAAAATGCACCTGAATCTACCATACAATTATGTACATTCCTATTGAAAATTTCAAAAGTCAACAAAAAGGGTGGGACATTCCTGCGAGTATTAACAACAGAAGTCTGTTGTTTTTTAGTCCCAGCCCCTGGAATTATTTTATCAACATTTGTTACGCTTTTTACAGCAAGGTCTCTTTTATCAAAGGACTCTAGTGTCATTTTAACGGAGACCTTTTGGTGTGTTTTGGGGATTTTTTCTGCAAATTTGTTGTTGTTCAGATTGATGTTTTTGTTGTTTTCTGCAATATTCTGAAGCATCTTTTGCACAAGAAAAGGAAATTTCAATAATTCATAAACAGAAATATTAGCTCTAAGTTTTTTGAGATCTTTGATCAAAACATATTCTAAACTTGGAGCTGCTGAGTTCTATTTAGTTTCGATTATTTTAGATTGTTTTTAAGGTGCATTAGTTCCAATTTAAGAAGAGGATTTATTCGTTGTTTTTCTTCTGGTATTGTAAGGATGCACCGTTTCGATATTGGCTTGAAAGATACTATCTGAAAAATGCCCAAAAATGTTAGGAGAATATTCTTCCTCTTCCACTATTTCTTGTTCACCCACGTCTTTAAGGACCTCAGGGGGAACTAAGTTATCATGTGCTTCCAGAATTGTCTGGATAGAAAACTGTAGGCTTTCTAGATTCAGGCCTTCAGAATTTGAGTTAGGCCAGTTTGTGGGAAAAGGATTTCTGAAAGGGGGTTTGTAAGGCCCTTTTCTTGAAGAAGATTCTTCTATTGACCTCCTTAAATCTATCACTTGATTCAACAATTATGAACGACCTTATGTAAAATTTCAAGATCTGAACCGTCTGATTGAGTTTTGGTTTGGGGGGGTCTAGGAAGAATTTATATTTTCTTCTTGGAAGATGAGGTAATCTCTGCTTCGTTGCAGATATTGTCCTTTAGGTTGAGAATATCTTTCTCAATTTGGCTTGCCTCTTCGAAGGCTTCCAATAATGTTGCTTTCTTAGACCTTTTTACCCATATTGCTATGTTTTGGTGTAGATATTTCGTGTAGTATGCGACAATAAGATTCTTAGCAGGCATTGAATCGGTAGGGATTCGATTCTTTAATGGTATAAACCTTTGGTTAAAGTCTTTTATTTTTTCCTTGGGGTTCATCTTTAAACTAGAAATTTTCATGAATAAGACTTCGGGAGATTTGTCGTCTTCAAACTTCTCAAGGAAACAAGATTCGAATTTATCCCAAGATACAATTGTGTGGGGTTGTTGGCAAAAATACCAGGTAGAGGCATTGCCTTCAAATGTATACGGAAAACATTTTCACACTACGTCTTCGTGTTCTATGCTTCGGAGTCTAATGGCCAACATGAATTTTTTAATATGATCCTCAGTGATTTGCTTGGAATCTGGATCGAATTTAGGGAGTCATTTCTTTAAGTGTTTAGGCAAAGGACGTTGGGGTCTGGATATGGCCACTAAATCTTGATAGAGCCAAGGCCTGGTGGGATTATTCGTATTTTCCATATGTGTGGGTGGCATCGAAGGTTGAGATGAAGAATTGCCTTCGTCAGATGACTCTTCTCCTAAAGAAGGAGATGAAGGGGCTGGTGATGGTGGGATACCAGATCCTTCGGCTGCAGGGGTGAGGATGTGATCTGGATCTGTAGGGTCTAGGGTAAGAGCAGCGCCTTCAAGTTTCTCCCTAATATCAGAGAAGTCTAATGGTTGATTCAACGACCGACCTGGTTGTTTGATATGGGCCAAAGCACCTTGTGTCCTTAGAAGGGATTGACGAACAATTTCTTGTACATCGGTCCCTGAGGAGTTTGGTGTTACTGGTTCAACATTTATCTGTGGATTTTCGTTTGATGTGTTCGTTTTTTGAGAGGTAATATTGTCGTCAGAACGACTTCTTGTTACTATAGGCAAGCGGGTGTGTGGGGGAGGCGTCTTGCGACCTCCACGTGCCATCAATAGTGTTCAGGCCCTCCTTCTAACGCCATTTGTTGATGGGGGAAATTGACCACTCATCAACTGGAAGAGAGAGTCCGGACTGGGGTTGTCTAATTAACCCAAACTATTTGGATTGACTCACTCTGACGGGTTTAATGGCTCCATTGGCCAATATAAAGTCCTAAAACAAATAAATAAATAAAAGAAAAAAAATGACTTACTAATTACTAATCACTGATATATGTACATATAAATATACAACTTTAAATATAATTTACACACATAATTGTTTATCTAATTTATATACATGTTATACAATTTATGAGTTTTAATATGAACTCACTAAAATCAATGTAAAAATAGCTCTTCTGATGAAAAGTAGATAAAGAAAGCAAAAAGCATTGTTTGTTTTTGGTTTGTTTTTATCTCTATTACTTCTGTAAAATCAAGATTAAACTACTATTGAAACAAAATATGTAAGCAGTGAAAACCAAACCAAATGTAAGAGTTTCTATATTAAACAAGAAAATAAAAGGAACAGACGAACCTATTTATCACTTGAAAAGTATGCATCTATCGTTCTTATGATCATGAATCATCCATATAGTCTGTCCATGAGATAAATCTGCAGTGTACTTTCACGTTGTTTGGAATAAATGTCAGACAGTATACTAACTACTATATTTTAATAATAGAACGGCAGGGTGCATATAATAACTGAGATATTTGTGACTGCAAGTAATTACACACAAGATAAATCTAATAGTAATAACTTGCTTTTAATCATTCAACAAGATTAAGGTAAACCTTAATATTTGAATCGAACAATCAACAACTATTTTCATAAAACTGAAGCATAAAACAGTGAACTGTATGAAAGAAATTATCTTGACAACATAATAATTTGTGAAGGCTAAAGCTATCAACAATCATCAAATTATCAAGATAAACAAATCATAGACAACAACAATATTTACAAATAGCTAAAGCAGAAATGTAAACATATGTTATGTTCAAATTCGAGTATAAGATGTTCATAATTAGCCCCAGGCCAAGATGTCTTCATTACAAAAATAATGGGTTTTCAAAACCTTCGGAAAGTTGATTGCTTCCTCTCTTGAGATCAGATATTGATTACAAAAAAAAAGGGGGATACAACCACCCAGATCATACCAAATCTTCTAAAACTCAAAAATGTTCATTTATGTTTATACAAAAAAAAATACATCATAGATATGACTAACAATTCTCAAAGATGGCTCAGATCACTTGGTAACCATGAACTCCTGAATATCCTGAAAAGAAAAGGAAAAATAGAGAGATTTAGATACATATTTAACCCTTAATTTGCAAATTTCGAATTAACATAACTGGCTACAGAATCTACTGATTTTGTAACTAGTTATTTTAATAAATGAAATCCAATTTATTGAATGAATAAAACAATCTAATTAGTTTTATTTTTTTTAGCAAATAATCTTATTTTAAGATAAAAAGAATCATACCTCTAACTGTAAATCAAATCGTATCAGGTGATCTTAGAATTCACTATTGCTATTGTAGCCACAACATTTTTAAATGTTACATTTCCTGTAGTGTTCATACGTTTCCCTTTTCCTTGAATGATAGACTCAAGCCTATGGTTTTTATTAGTTAAGGCATCAATTTGATCAGTGAGAGCCTTAACCTGTGACTGTAGGATAGGTATATGTTTAGTATTTATCAATCCAGAATAGGTAGACTTCACACTTTGACTATGCGACGGTGTCTTGGGAACAAATGCAATTATGAACTGGAGCATCTTCAACATGAACTATAGATTCATTACCCAATTTAATACCAGGAAACTCTACATTATGTTTCAGATAGGGAGGTAGACTGTCCACAAAGTTGTAAGGTCGATCGAGGTGTGGTTCGAACGAAAGAGGGTCTTCTTCAGCGAGAAACCTATCGATTTCAGAGTTTGAACTCTCATGGACCAAATTAACCTTCCAACTCTCTTATTTTTAAAATTCAAATCAGCTTCGTCTTTGGACGTCTTGCCTGTAGGTTTGTTTGAAAATTTAACAGAGTTGTTAGGCCGTGTAACTTTCTCATGAGCCTGCTCAATAACCTTTGGATCGAGTAAGGGTTTGTTGTAGGAGGCTGAGACACAGGCCTGGGTAGGTGAGAGGGGCATTGTAGGGTAGATTAGGGTTTCTTCAATCAGAGACTTGTCGATCTCTTCAACATTCAGATTAGAGAAACCGTTTCTAATTAAAAATGAGTCCCAATTGTCGTTCTGCAACTCTAATTGATACACAAGAAAAAAAATTATTAAGCCGTGATGGAAGAGGCTCGAGTCTTATCGTTGCTTTCTATACCTTTTGCCCATTTTGTAAAGGTTCCTCAATAAATAATGCGGCATGTTCAAGGGAAACCCCATAAAAATCATGAGCAAACGAAGATGATAAAGAAACACAAGACCAAAACGTCCTTCACAGGTGACAAACTGTTTTAACATAGCAAGGATACCGTGCCATCGAGCTTTCAGTAAGGAGATGGGCATACCTTTGTCACATCCTTTTATCTTCCGAGAGGTAAAGAGAAGACTCCAAGGAACTTCTTCCACCTTTGCATTTTTGAACCACCTTTGACCTCTTGGAGGGAGTCCTGTAGCTTGACTCAAGAAATTCTCTGTAACCTCAAGTTGAACATCACCCACCTTAGCTCTACACCCATCAAAGGAGAAAGCGAAATCCTAAGTAGTTTGTAAATTGAAACCCTAAAATTTTCTAAAAAAAACAAGCCAACCCTTACTCTCAAGATCCTCTCTAGCATCATCATATAAGAGAAAAGTTTGAATGCCATTAGGTTCGACTCTAACAACAAGAGCCATGTTGAATCAATGGACAATCAATCAGGCACAACACATAGGGATGGTTTGTGAGAACAAACCAGAGCCATACCCCGAGCCTGAGAAACGCCAACAGTATATAGCCTATGGGGAGAAAATACATAATGAAAGGACAAGCATTTGTTTAAAATGAGTGCGAAAGGTGTTGCAGAAACCGAGACCAAGTCTTGAAATGATGGTCTCACTGTAATCATATTGCCACCTTTCATAAAGTACAAGCCATGACCAGAGCATACAATAAGTGCACAATATAGTGGGTTCGATCATAAAGTTTGGGAGAATGAACCTTGTAAATCAAAACCTAGTGATGAGGAAACCTTTGAACAAGAACCACACAAAAATCGTATTAGTGCTCAAATCATAAGGTCTTTTGTCAATATAATTAACAATCCCTAAGAATGCTTGGTATTCAAGGAATCGAAATAAAGAGAATAGTCTTCATAGCAAGGAACATGGCTTCATTAATAGATTCTAGAGACATCTTACCTTTCATATATCTTTCAAATGTAATGGTATCCACAATCGTGAGTTTTTTAATGCTTCGTCTTCATGCTTTCAATCATGAAAAAAGCATGAAAAATGACAATATGGAAAACTGAAAACTTACAATTGTCATGGTGAAAATTGTTTATGAAGAACAGAAGAATGTGTGACCCTGGTTAGGTAGCTACATAGATCATTTACTTCATATAAAAAGTTAAGAATATGTTAGGCTGCCAACAATGGAGACAAGCTGGGAGAAGCAGTTATCTATGTAATACGAATGAGTTCAGGTTAGAGAAATATGAAATATTTCAAATCAAAGAACAACTGAAAGATTATTTGAACATCTTAAATAATCATGATGCAGTCCAGTTTAAGATATCTTTCGTTAAAAAGAACGAAATTAGGTGACAAACTTTACAAGAGAAAGCCACGACGTTTAAGTTAATGTCTCCAATACTGTTGACAGAGCCACTACTACCAACAGGCATTCATAGCCTAGAAATGGATGTCAATTAACCCACTCTAACGTATGTATCCTATCCAAGAAATTCCAAATCAGAACGAAGGATGTTTATGGCCAAAAACAAGATTTATACCTGAAAATTTTCATTTTCCTAACATCGCTTCGCTACCAGCAGGCTTGTTCAGTACCCTGGCAAAGTTGTCTTGGCATCATGCATGCATTTACCCGCTGCTAGCAGGCCTGTTCAGTGTCCCGGTGGGTTTACAAACACTTCTCGTAGCTCTCTGAGAAATTATTCACATTCTGATATAGTTTTAAAAATATTCAACAAAGCGGGCTGACGCTGAAAATTCCAGTTTTGACACAACTTAATATTTTTCAGGCCTTTAAATTTTTTTCGCTAACCTTCATCAAGATCTGAAAAATAGTCCATTGATAAAACTAAATTTTCGAGGACAGGGAGACATCATTGAGTTTCTTTCTTAAAGAGAAGGGACATCGTAAAGAGGTTTTTTAAAGATAATCATAAATACTTTCAAGGGAAAATTGAAACTGAGAATTCGACATTCAACAAAAAATCATCTTTAACTAGCCTACACTTTCAAAAAGAAACAACAATTGATGTTCTGATAGCCTTTGACAGTAGTTTTTTAGATGAAGCATTATGTTCTCTTTTCCTGAGCTAGACTGTAATAGGGTCATATTTGACTCAAAAGGACCAATGAACAAAAATTAAAATAAAAACAAACCAGCAAAGAAAAACGGAAAGCAAAGAAATCAAAACAAAAAAATATGTACAAAAGGTATATCGGAGAGTTGTCATGAAAAATACCTTTTGAGAGATTGTCCATTCACCGGGAAGGTCTCTAGTTGTACCTCTAAATTCTGTAGGCAGAAAGAACTGGAACCTAATTTTTCAACAATTAAGAACAGTCCTAACCATAGGTTTTGGAACTTTGTATGTTCGCCTTTCCCCTCATGAGGTTTGTCCCACTTAAGGACAATATCACCTACCTCAAAATTTCTGTCTGAGGCAGTATTGGAATCGAACCAGCTTTTGACAATAAGTTGATATTGATCCAGTTTTTGTTTTGCTTGAGCCCTTTCTTCCTCTAAGTTCAGCAAAGCATTAATCTAACTTTCTAAAGGAGGACAGTCTTCTTCTTGAACCTTCTGTGATAACTGCAAAGATGGAAGAAAAACATGCGGTGGAAGAATTGCTTCCCTACCGTAAATGAGAAAAAAGAGAGAAATACCAACAACAATTTTTGGAGTTACCCTATCAGCCCAGATTGCGTTGAATAGTGCATTATGTCAATTTTTGTGGTTTTTGGAGACCATTCTTTTGATGATCTTGATCAGGTTTTTATTAGTTGATTCCGCCAAACCATTTCCCTGGGGGTAATAGCTTGCAGAATACTTTAGTTTTATTCCATTTTTTAAAGAAAAGGCACTCATTTCGAGAGACAAAAAATAAGAAGCATTATCGAACACTAGGCATTCAGAAATACTGAAACGAGTGATAATGTTTGAATTTAGGAAAGATATTACCTAACTGGTGTTTACCACTTTTAATGGTGCAGCCTCAGACCATCTGGTGAAATAGTTTGTCGTTGTTATGATATATTTATGCTGCTGCGAGGAGGTGGGGTTGATTGAGCCTATAATATCAAGGCCCCATTGTTGAAAAGGGAAATCTACCGAGACAGGTTGCAACAAAAATGCTGACTTTTGTACTTGTCCAAAAGATTTTTGACAGATTACACACTTGCGGCATAAGGCATGGGCGTCTTTGAAAAGAGTAGGCCAATAATACCCTGCCCTTAATACTTTGTGGGCAGTGGTGTCTCCACCGAAATGCCCACCAAATTCTCCTGCATGTAATTTCAATAAGACTTTATTTGCTTCATCTTTTTCCAGACAACGCATAAGTATTCCATCGAAATTTTGGCGAAACAATACACCATTCACCAGCTGAAAAGAAGCAAATTTTAATCTCAATGCTCTCCTCTTTTTGGGATCAAGATGACGTGGAGTTGATCTTTGAATTAGATAAAATTTTATGTCATCATACCAAGGGATGGTAGAATTTTGTGCACAACAGATTTGATTCTGATTATGTTGATCTTGAATTAACATATCAGTTTTATTATGTTGTTCTACAACTAAATCAGTGACTAGTTTACATAAACCTTGGCCTCTAACGATTTGTGCTAGGGTGATTTCGAGGTCATATTCTTGTAAGGATGTGACCCATTTTGCCCTTTTTTCTCCCAGTTATTTCTGTACTAACAAATTTCTAACAGCAGGGTAAGGGATAATGAATTTCGTCCTAGATTTCAGTAAATAAGATCGAAAGTGTTTTACTGCTTTAAAAACAGCATAAGCCTGTTGATATACTATTGGGTAATTAAGTTCTTCTCCTTTAAAGGCTGAGCTCATAAAGACAATAGGAACTTTGTTGCTTTCAACATTCTTTTGGGTAAGCACAGTGTCATAGGACCGATTAGAGGCAAACGTATAGAGAGTGAAATCTCGCGAAAAGTCAGAGCTCGTTAGGGACGGAACCTCTACTATAGCCTTTTTTATTGAATCAAAATCTTGACTTTCTAGAGGTCCCCAATGGTGCAACACATCATTTTTTATTAAGTTTTGTAATGGCCTAACCATTTCTGAAAAACTGGGGACAAACCTTCTAACAAAATTTATCTGACCTAAGAAAGATTGCATAGACTTTTTGGAAGGGGGGGGGGGCTAGTTTTGAAATGACTTGAGTCCTTTCAGGGTCAATAACCATCCCTTCATTGGATACAATGAATCCGAGCAACTTACCTTATTCTACTGCAAAGACAAATTTTTGGGGATTCAAAGAGATGTTGTATTTACGACATCGTTGCAGAACAGATCTTAGATGAGCTAAATGATCTCCTTTATTCTTTGAGAAGAGAGTGACATCATCTATATAAACTACTACAGATTGATTGATAAGACCGCGGAAAGAGATACCCATCGCTCTCTGAAAAGTGGAACCAGCATTTATAAGACCGAAAGGCATCTTTCTATAAGCATAGGTACCCCATGGAGTACGGAAAGTGGTTTTTAGCTGATCTGGGGGTGACATGAGGACTTGGTTATACCCTGAAAAACCATCCAGCAGAGATAATCTTTCAGAACTAGATACATGTTGGAGAATCTGTTCCATGGGAAGAACGGGGTAATTGTCTTTATCAGAAGCTCGGTTTAAATTTCGGAAATCGACACATAGTCGGATTTCACCGCTTTTCTTCCTTATAGTGACACGATTAGAGACCCACAGTGTATGTCTTACTGGGAAGATTATCTTAGCATTCAAAAGTTTGTTTAGTTCTTTTTTAACCGTTGGTTCAAGTTTTGGGTGCATTTTTCTTAGCTTTTGTTGAAAAGGTTGAGTCTCGGGTTTCATGGGAATAATGTGTTGTATGATGTTAGGATCAAAGGTTTTTAGGTCGTCATAAGTCCAAGCAAAGACATCTTTAAAATCCTTAAACAACTTAATGAATGCTGAATTTTCTTGCTTAGAACATCCCATTCCCAAATTGATGCATTGTGGGTTATCTTTAGTTCCTAAATTTACCTTTTCATGGGTCAAGGAAGAACGATTCATTTTACAATTCACTGATTTTTTGAATTTATCATGTAAATCATAAAACTTTTCTAATCTTACCACATATTTTGGGATAGAATTTACCAGATCTGATGTCAATTTCGGAGATCTTAGGTCTGATATTACCGTAAAATTACGGAGGTCTTTGTCATGAGTACCTTCATCGATAACGACACCTTGGAAAGTATCTTCTATGTGCAGAAAATTGATGATCTGTTGATCATCATCGAAAACTCTCCAATTAGTGATGTTGTTCGGGACGGATGGTCTGAACAACAACTCGATCAAAAACGCATTTGGAGAAAGGCCTTCTGCTGGAAAAAGTTTAGAAGTGACATTAGCTAACAAATCAGCCTCATAATTATTCAATCTTGGAATAGAATTAATGTTAAACGCATAAAATTTGTTCATTAAATTCCATACCTCAGTTTGATAACTTTTCAGGTGTGGAGATAGGCAATGAATAGAATTTCTTACCTGTCTAACCACAATTTCTGAATCACCATAGACTGTTAAATTTCGAACTCTCAAATCTAGTGCTTTTCTGAGACCTTGCAGGAGTGCCTCGTATTCGACCATATTATGTGTGCATTCAAATTCTAACCGACAAGCAATCAAAGTTTTGTTACCTGGTGGATGAATGAGCACACATCCTGCGCTGGCTCCTTCCTTAGATTTAGATCCATCGAAGTAAAGAGACCAGATATGATTTTCATCAACTGTATGTGACATCTTAGAAAGGGACATTGACCATGCACATGACATAAGTTCAAATTGATGTTCCGGGTCAGTGATGGCAGAAGTTTCAGCCATGAAATTGCCGAAAAAAGTGTTCATCCCCCACATTTCAGGTGAATTGGCGAAAGCGGTGAATGGTTCATTAGGATCATTTGGCTTAGTTGCCATAAACTTAATATAACATTCATGATTGATCTTGATTCAGTTAGGCTTTCCATTCTCCGACAGCCACAAGTGAGACCAATCTATCGCAAAGTAACCGTGTAGCTATTCAGACCAATCCCTAATTAAAAATAAGCCATATACTTCAGAGATATCATCGACAATAATATCAATAATCAGGTGGACTTTAGGATTATATGATAATCTAATAAGTACATTTTTTAATTCACCTATTACTTTAACACTGGTCCGATCAAGCTGAATAATTTTTAGACTGGACGGTTGAACTTCAGCATTGATTTTTTGGCAGACAGACCAAGGCATTACGTTTGACGATGCACCTGAATCTACTATACAATTATGTACATTCGTATTGAAAATCTCAAAAGTCAACAAAAAGGGTGGGACATTCCTGCGAGTATTAACAGCAGAAGTCTGTTGTTTTTTAGTTGTAGCCCCTAGAATTATTTTATCAACATTTGTTATGCTTTTTACAACAAGGTCTATTTTAGCAGAGGACTCTAGTGTCATTTTAACATAGACCTTTTGGGGTGTTTTGGGGTTGTTTTCTGCAAATTTGTTGTTGTTTAGATTGTTGTTTTTGTTGTTTTCTGCAATATTCGGAAGCATCTTTTGCAGAAGAAAAGGAATTTTCAATAATTCATAAACAGAAATATTAGCTCTAAGTTTTTTGAGATCTTTGATCAAATCATATCCTAAACTTGGAGTTGCTGAGTTCTGTTTAGTTTCGATTATTTTAGACTATTTTTGAGGTGCATTAGTTCCAATTTTAGAAGAGGATTTATTCGTTGTTTTGCTTCTGGTATTGTAAGGATGCACCCTTTCGAAATTGGCTTGAAAGATACTATTCGAAAAATGCCTGAAAACATTAGGAGAAGATTCGTCCTCTTCCACTATTTCTTGTTCACCCACGTCTTCAGGGACCTCAGGGGGAACTAAGTTATCATGTGCTTCCAGAATTGTCTGGATAGCAAACTGTAGACTTTCTAGATTCAGGCCTTCATAATTTGAGTTAGGCCTGTTTGTGGGAAAAAGATTTCTGAAAGGGGGTTTGTAAGGCCCTTTGCTTGAAGAAGATTCTTCTACTGACCTCCTTAAATCTATCAATTGATTCAACAACTTCTGAACGACCTTGTGTAAACTTTCAAGATCTGAACCGTCTGATTGAGTTTTGGTTTGGGGGGGTATAGGAAGAATTTATATTTTCTTCTTGGAAGATGAGGTAATCTCTGCTTCGTTACAGATATTGTCCTTTAGGCTGAGAATATCTTTCTCAATTTGTCTTGCCTGTTCGAAGGCTTCCAATAATGTTTCTTTCTTAGACCTTTTTACCCAGATTGTTATGTTTTGGTGTAGATCTTTAATGTAGTATGTGACGATAAGATTCTTAACAAGCATTGAATCGGCAGGGATTCGATTCTTTAATGTTAGAAACCTTTGGTTAAAGTCTTTTATTTTTTCCTTGGGGTTCATCTTTAAACTAGAAAGTTCCATGACTAAGAATTCGGGAGATTTGTCGTCTACGAACTTCTCAAGGAAACAAGATTTGAATTTATCCCAAGATACAATTGTGTGGATTTGTTGGGCAAAATACCAGGTAGAGGCATAGCCTTCAAATGTATACAGAAAAATTTTGCACAATACATCTTCGTGTTCTATGATTCGGAGTCTAATGGCCAACATGAATTTTTTAATATGATCCTCAGCGATCTGCTTGGAATTTGGATTGAATTTAGGGAGCCATTTCTCTGGGAGTTTAGAAAAAGGATGATGGGGTCCGAGTATGGCCATTGCAACTTGATTGAGCCAAGGCCTGGTGGGATTATTTGGATTTTCCATAGGTGTGGGTGGCGTCGAAGGGTGAGATGAAGAATTTCCTTCGTTGGATGACTCTTCTCCTAAAAAAGAATGAGATGAAGGGGGTGGTGATGGTGGGATACCAGATCCTCCGGCTGCAGGGGTGAGGATGTGATCTGGATCAGTAGGCTCTAGGGTAAGACCAGTGCCTTCAAGTTGCTCCCTAATATCAGAGAAGTCTAATGGTTGATTCAATGGCCGACCTGGTTGTCTGATACGGGCCAAAGCACCATGTGTCCTTAGAATGGATTGATGAACAATTTCTTGTACGTCGGCCCCTGGGGGGTTTGGTGTTACTGGTTCAACGTTGATCCGTGGATTTTCGTCTGATGTGTTCGTTGTTTGAGAGGTAATATTGTCGTTAGAATGACTTCTTGTTACTATAGGTGAGCAGGTGTGTGGGGGAGGAGTCTTGCGACCTCCATGTGCCATCAATAGTGTTCAGGCCCTCCTTCTAGCATCATTTGTGATGGCGAAATTGACCGCTCATCAACTGGAAGAGTGATTCTAGTCCAGGGTTGTCTAATTAACCCAAGACGTTTGGATTGACTCACTCTGACGGATTTAATGGCTCCATGGGTCAATCTAAAGTCCTAAAACAAATAAATAAATAAAAGAAACAAAATGACTTACTAATTACTAATCACTGATATATGTACATATAAATATACATCTTTAAATATAATTTACACACAGAATTGTTTATCTAATTTATATACATGTTATACAATTTATGAGTTTTAATCTGAACTCACTAAAATCAATGTAAAAATAGCTCTTGTGATGAAAAATAGATAAATAAAGAAAAAAATACTATTTCTTTTTGGTTTGTTGTTATCTCTATTACATCTGTAAAATCAAGATTAAGCTACTATTGAAACAAAATATGTAAACAGTGAAAACCAAACCAAATGTAAGAGTTTCTATATTAAACAAGCAAATAAAAGGAACATACTAACCTATTTATACTTGAAAAGTATGCATCCGTCGTTCTTATGATCATGAATCATCCATCTAGTCTGTCCATGAGATAAATCTACAGTGTACTTTCACGCTGTTTGGAATAAATGCCAGACAGTATATTGACTGCTATATTTTAATAATAGAACGGAAGGGTGCATATAATAACTGAAATATTTGTAACTGCAAGTAATTACACACAAGATAAATCTAACAGTAATCACTTGTTTTTAATCATTCAACAAGATTAAGCTAAACCTTAATATTTGAATCAAGAAATCAACCACTATTTTCATAAAACTGAAGCATAAAACTGTGAACTATATGAAAGAAATTATCTTGACGACATAATAATCTGTGAAGGCTAAAGATATCAACAGTCATCAAATTATCAAGATAAACAAATCATAGACAACAACAATATTTACAAATAGCTAAAGAAGAAATGTAAACATATATTATGTCCAAATTCGAGTATAAGTTGTTCACAATTAGCCCCAGGCCAAGATGTCTTCATTAAAAAAATAATGGGTTTTTAAAACCTTCAGAAAGGTAACTGTTTCCTCTCTTGAGATCAGATATTGATTACAAAAATAAAAGGGGGATACAACCACCCAGATCATACATCATAGATATGACTAACCATTCTCAAAGATGGCTTATATCACTTGGTAACCATGAAATCCGTAATATCCTGAAAAGAAAATGAAAAATAGAGAGATTTAGATACATATTTAACCCCTAATTTGCAAATTTTGAATTAACATAACTGGCTACAGAATCTACTGATTCTATAGCTAGTTATTTTAATAAATGAAATCCAATTTATTGAATGAATAAAACAATCTAATTTATTTATTTATTTTTAGCAAATAATCTTATTTTAAGATTAAAAAAAAATCATACCTCTAACTGTAAATCAAATCGTATCAGGTGATCTTAGAATTCGTTATTGTTGTTGCAGCCTCAATGTTTTTAAATGTTACATTTCCTATAGTCTTCATACGTTTCTCTTTTCCTTGAAAGACAGACTCGAGCCTATGGTTTTTATTAGTTAAGGCATCGATCTGATCAGTGAGAGCCTTAACATGTGACTGTAGGATAGGTATATTAGTGTAGTATTTATCAATATAGAATAGGCAGACTTCACACTTTGACTATGTGATGGTCTCTTGGGAACAAACACGATTATGAACCGGAGCATCTTCAACATGAACTTTGGATTCATTACCCAATTTAATACCAGGATACTCTACATTATGTTTTAGATAGGGAGGTAGATTTTCCACAAAGTTGTAAGGCCAATCGAGGTGTGGTTCGAATGAAAGAGGGTCTTCTTCAGCAAGGAACCTATCGATTTCGGAGTCCGAACTCTCATGTACCTCGATCATCTAGATTGAGCTCGCATGAGGGTTCGATTTGTTACGAAGCCTTCTCCAAATTAACCTTCCAGCTCTCTTAGTTTTAAAATTCAGATCAGCTTTGTCTTTGGACATCTTGCCTGTAGGTTTTTTTGAAAATTTAACAGAGTTGTTAGGCCATGTAACTTGCTCACAATCCTACTCAATAACCTTTGGATCGAGTAAGGGTTTGTTGTAGGAGGCTGAGACACGGGCTTGGGTAGGTGAGAGGGGTGATATAGGGTAGATTAGGGTTTGTTCAATCACAAACTTATCGATCTCTTCAACATTGGGATTAGAGAAACTATTTATGATTAAAAACGAGTCCCAATTGTTGTTCTACAACTCGAATTGATGCACAAGCAAATTTTTTATTAAGCCGTGATGGAAGAGGCTCGAGTCTTATCATTGATTTCTATACCTTTTTCCCATTTTGTAAAGGCTCCTCAATAAATAATACATCATGTTCAACAGAAACCCCATAAAAATTATGAGCAGATGAAGATGATAAAGAAACACAAGACCAAAACATCCTTCACAGGTGACAAACTATTTTAACACAGCAAGCAGATCGTTCCATCGAGATTTCAGTAAGGATATGGGCATACTTTTGTCACATCCTTTTATCTTCCGAGAGGTAAAGAGAAGAATCCAAGGAACTTCTTCCACCTTTGCATTTTTGAACCACCTTTGACAACTTGCAAGGAGTCCTGTAGCTTGACTCAAGAAATCCTATGTAACCTCAAGTTGAACATCACCCACCTTAGCTCTACACCCATCGAAGGATAAAGTGAAATCCTAAGCAGTTTGTAAATTGAAACCCTGAAATTT
This sequence comes from Picea glauca, assembly GCA_000966675.3. Taxonomy (NCBI): domain Eukaryota; kingdom Viridiplantae; phylum Streptophyta; class Pinopsida; order Pinales; family Pinaceae; genus Picea; species Picea glauca. The sequence goes on along the minus strand of JZKD02S2270393.1, from coordinate 217,334 downwards.
TCTAAGGAAAACGAGCCAACCATTACTCTCAAGATCCTCTCTGGCATCGTCATACAAGAGAAAAGTTTGAATGTCATTAGGTTCGACTCTAACAACAGGAGCCATGTTGAATCAATAGACAATCAATCAAGCACAGCGTGTAGGTATGGTTTGTGAGAACAGACCAAAGCCATACCCCGAGCCCGAGAAACACCAACAGTCTATACAGTATGGGGAGAGAATACATAATGAAAGGACAAGCATTTGTTTAAAATGAGTGCGAAAGATGTTGCAAAAAACGAGACCAAGTCTTGAAATGATGGTCTGACTGTAATCGTATTTCCACCTTTCATAAAGTACAATCCATGACCAAAGCATACAATAAGTGCTCAATATAGTGGGTTCGATCATAAATTTTGGGAGAATGAACCTTGTAAATCAAAACCTATTGATGAGGAAACATTTGAACAAGAACCACACAAAAATCGTATTAGTGCTCAAAGCATAAGGTCTTTTGTCAATATAATTAACAAGCCTTAAGCATGCTTGGTATTCAAGGAATCGAAATAAAGAGAATAGTCTTCATAGCAAGGAACATGGCTTCATTAATAGACTGTAGAGACATCTTACCTTTCATAGATCTTTCAAATGTAATGGTATCCACAGTCATAAGTTTTTTAATGCTTTGTCTTCATGCTTTCAGTCATGAACGAAGCATGAAAAATGACAATAGGGAAAACTGAAAACTTACAATTATCATGGAGAAAATTGCTTATGAAGAACAGAAGAATGTGTGACCCTGGTTAGGTAGCTACATAGATCATTTACTTGATATAAAAAGTTAAGAATATGTTAGGCTGCCAACAAACCCTCATGCCGATCGATTTGAATCCACTAAACAAGTTGTTGAAGGGTGCAACATGGCGCTAAGCCATGAATAAAATCCGTCAAGGGATTTGCGCAGGTGTGTCTATGTATAAATGTTACATGTATGTGCACAGGATATATAAATTTGAACGTGTTCAAATTTATATTCAATCTTCAATCATTTTCTTGAGAGATTTCAAGTTAACAAGTTCTTGTCTTGTGCAGGTTTTTTTGGTATGTTGGAATCCAAGATGTAAATAGATCAATCCCATATGACACCAGTACAATACCTGGGACAAGAAAAATACATTCAGATAAAACAAAATGTTTTCAAAATGAGTTTTCATTTGATAGACAAAATGACTCTTGTTTTTGTTCAGTTTGCATAAAGGACACAAAATCCATAGATATTTGTGAGAACGAAAATGCAGGATATGTTAAAGCTTGGAGACATACTGAACTTAATGCAAAATGGGAAATTCCACTTGCAAGCTTAGAGGATATGGAATCAAATGAAACTATAGTGTCAGTTGATGGTGATAGAGTTTATGATCTTGTTAGAGAAGGTAAAATTTTTATGTTTAATTTTTTTCAAATAACTTGTAGATATATACTTGTGTGATAATATAACACAAATTATTTGTTGTCCAATATATCCAATTATTTGCAGGAGATGTTTTTTCCGTGGTTTCACTTGTAGACAACACTGAAAATGTGAAATATTATTTGATGCGATGCACGAAACAAAAGATGAGGCTATTCGAAGATTTTGATGATAACGGTTTTATATATGAAAGAGGATCCATTGTATTGAAAGGATATTTTTTTCAAGAAATCCGTGAAACTGATACTCATGTTCACTTTCAAGACTACCAGTCAGATGTCACGAGTTGTCAATATAGTCATTTGGTATGTGCAACACGCATAAAGTTAATGGAAGTTCAATAATAATAAAAAAATGTTAGAAAATGGAAAATGTCCAAAGTCGATCATGAACGAATAATTGAAGATGGAATACCATTACGTTGTTTTTAAACAAACTCGGCACATGTGTACATTCCATAATTTTTAATTTTTCATTGAAAGTACATTCCATATTTTGATAACTTGTTTTGACTATCTTCAAACATATTTTCAATTATGATATTTATAATACTATGTATAAAAAACTCACTTGGGAACTGCACCCCAATTAATACCTAAAAGTATATTGTTAATACTTACAACCTAATTAGTATAGGATTTAGGGAACTACTAATTTGTATGGAAGTGAAAGAACCATTTGGTAACTCATACCCCTATCGATACCCAAAAGTATGTCATTGGGGAATTTCACCCTAATAAGTATAGAAGTAAAAGACATGCTTGGGGCACACCTTAATTTACATATATAGGAGTGAGACAACAACTTAATGAATTTGCATCTTAGTTAGTGATAAAATTATGTTCTTGGGATTT
>JZKD02S2270393.1:202551-214802 GCA_000966675.3 Picea glauca | reverse complement strand
ATATAGATGTAATGCTTTATAAATATATTAAGTGTCACAATTATTTTATATGATAATAATTTATTTTTAAGGTCATGATATTTGTGTAGGAGATTTTGTTGTTTATAGGATAAGAGATTCTCGCTTAACCATTTGATTGTTATTATTTTATATCATAATAATTTATATTTAAGGTCATGATATTTGTGTAGGAGATTCTGTTGTTTATAGGAGAAAAGATTCTCCCTTAACCATTTGATTGTTAAGGTGTAGGGAGATATATAACCTTCTTCTTTAGTTTTCACCATGACTTTCAAAGTGAAAACACGAATTTTATATTTACAATATTACTTTTTTTTAAAAACATGAATTTTATATTTACCATATTAACTTATACAGAAATTTAATTTCATGTAGAGTAAAATAAAAGTTTATACACAAATTTAATGTCATGTAGTAAAACCAGTTATTAATGTTGAAGAAGTATAACACTCAAACTATTTGGTGAATTCTATTCCAAGTATATTGACTTGAAGCAATTATTAATGTTGAAGAAGTATAACACTCAAACTATTTGGTGAATTCTATTCCAAGTATATTGACTTGAAGTAGTTAGATAGTGGTATAGTGATATAAAGAATGAAAAATTGTTAAACACTATTTCGATTGACCCTTACTTTTTTCAATAGTATTTTTTTTCTATTTTATTTTAGTAATATTGCATTAGGTTCAAGGGTATATGACCGTTTAGGTGAATATCTCTTATAGCTTTAACATTTTTTTAATGACTACATGATAAAATTAAAAAAGAGTTTATCATCTCTTCCATTTTAAAAATTTATTTTTTTGTCACATCATTTTGAGCATTTTATTTTATCGCTAACTTTGTCACTTTCGCCAATTTGTGGTGCAGACCCCCAACCCTCGGGCCAAGATCCGCTCAGGATCGTTCTAATTTGAATCCGCAGATCTGAAGTAGCTCTTTCAAGCCTCACTAGAACCCCATGAATCCAATCCACAGGTCCTTCGTGAAAACCCGCCCCGTGCAACTTAGCACCAGGAACGAGCCCCACATCCCCTTGCGACCACAATCGGACCTTAACGCAAGTGTTCCTCATGACTCGCGAGTTCGTGAGTCAAAGACCCTCGAATCTCCTTTCGCAAACCTCTAATACCCGAGATGACGATACGGATATGGCTCCCTTTTCGTTAGCGCCTTCCACACATATCCATCGGTTAGGGCCTAACTCTAGCACCCCTCACAACTCGCAACTTCGTGAGTTGGAGTGTTGAGCCCTCTTGTTCCTCCTTTGTGAAATTTCGAAGCACATTGAGTCACTGATGGGTTGACTCCTTTAGCACGACTCCTGACTTCGCGAGTTGAAGTGTTGAACCTTCGTACTCCTCCTTTGTGAAACCCTGAGACAGGAATAGTCTGTGATGGGTTTGCTTCTTCCATGGTGATGCGTGTACGCCACCTATCACCACTACCACCTTCTTTGAGTGTTTATTGTTATGCCATCTTTCAACCATTCGGTCCCCACTCAATGAGCGTGCCACGTGTTCGCACGAGCCTCGACGCTCGACACTTCGTGAATTCTGCAGTCGAAAAGAAACTCCTTCAACCCCCGATGCACGATACCATGCGGAGGTTCTAATATAACGGTTCTTTCGCAACTTGGATCCAACGGTCTGGATCTCCTCCTCTACTCCTCGCAACTCGGGACTTTGCGAAACCAAAAATATTTGGTCTGTCCTTCAAACTCATGAATCCCTGAACTTGCGATATGATCCAATGATGTGTGTTTAAGCGAGATTAATGGCTTACGTTGATTCTTGATGTTAGGATGGTGAGTCTGTCCAACTCCTAACCACCTTACAGCTTCACTGGATCCTACAGTCCTCACAATTTCACGAGCTCTCCATGAAGAATTCTGACCACCCAATTTACTCCTCAATGGCTTCTGCCAGTGACCGAGTGTTCTCCTTCCTAAACTTAACTTCTATGAGATGATTTCAATTTTTGTCTCCCTTTGAACAATTCAAAGGTGTTATCCCTCCTGAGATTTCACTTGCAACTCAAGCCTTCAAAAAATCCCTGCGTGCACTCCTTGCGGCAACCTTCCAAATAATCTTCTGGTTATTTGAGTCTTTGACCCTGTGCACTCTTTGCAACAGTGATCCTTCAAATTTCCCCTTAGTTGATAAATTCTAAGGCCTTGACCAGCCTGCGCACACCTTGCACGGTTTTGTGTCTCACCTGCATTTTAGCTGAAATGAGAACAATGGTATCTCTCCTGAGCTTTCTGATATAAAACTCAGACCCTCGTCAACACACACCTTGTGGACATCCACTGCACTCCTTGCGGGAATCCTCAAAGAGAAAAACAATTGAAACTCATTCTACTCCTCTTGCATACTTCATACATTCAACATGAAATCATATATCCCACACAGCATTGAAACAGATGCATAGCATAGAATAAAAAAACTGTAAGCATGCCATTTAACAAATGTAAACAGTAAACATCATAACACCATGAAAGTTGAGTTAAAGCTTCATATATTAACTCAAGTGCTCTTGTACATGGGTTCTTCTCTACAACTCTCTGTTACAGCTCTCTAGCTTATGAATTCTGAATGATCTCTCCAAAATTACAATGATACAATGGTGAGGGTGTATATTCGTTTTCCCTCCTATACTTCTAAAACTGTCTAATCTATTAAATCAAATCTACCTACTTTCATTAAATAGACTTAAATTCCTATTACAATTGACAGATGGGAGTAATCTCTCCAGATCTGTTATATATCCAAGACATAAATGCAAGTACGCTTCTCCTAGTTATTACATTAATGTTTCAAATTCAATATTTAAAACGTTGTTAATAAGAACGTGCCCCTTTTCTTCATCCGCCTGTCCAACTATTTATTTAGCTAGGCACATGCTTTGGCTTTGTTTGATGCTCCTACATCATACTCCCTCACTTGAAACCCACCCCATGCAACTTAGCACCAGGTGCAAGCCCCACATCCCCTTGCGACCACAACCGGACCTTAACACAAGTGTTCCTCGTGACTCGCGATCTCACGAGTTCATGAGTCGAAGACCCTCGACTCTCCTTTCGCAAACCTTCAATACCCGAGATGACGATACAGGTATGGCTCCCTTTTCATTAGTGCCTTCTGCGCATATCCATTGGCTACAGCCTAACTCTAGCACCCCTCGCAAGTCGCAACTTCGCGAGTTGGAGTGTTGAGCCCTCATGTTCCTCCTTTACGAAATTTCGAAGCATGATGAGTCACTGATGGGTTGACTCCTTTAGCATGACTCGCTACTTGTGACTCTGCAAGTTGGCGTGTTGAACCTTTGTACTCCTCCTTTGCGAAACCCCGAGACACGAACATTCTGCGATGGGTTTGCTTCTTCCACGATGATGCATGTATGCCACCTATCACTGCTACCTCCTTCTCCAAGTGTTTATTGTTATGCCACCTGTCAACCACACGGTCCCCACTCAACGGATGTGCCACATGTTTTCACAAGCCTCAACGCTCGGCACTTCGTGACTTCTGCAGTCGAAAAGAAAATCCTTCAACCCCCGAACCCCCGATGTGCAATACCACGTGGAGGTTTTGATCTAATGGTTCTACCATGGCTTGGATCCAACGGTCTGGATCTACTCCTCTACTCCTCGCAACTTAGGACTTCGCAAAACCAAAGATATTTGGTCTATCCTCCAGACTCACGAATCCCCAAACTTGCGATATGATCCAATGATGTGGGTTGAAGCAAGATCAACGGCTCACGTTGATTCTTGATGTTAGGATGGTGAGTCCGTCCAACTCCTAACCACCTTACAAATTCACTGGATCCTATGGTCCTCACGATTTCACGAGCCCTCCATGGAGAATTCAGACTGCCCAATTTTCTCCTCAATGGCTTCTGCTAGTGACAGAGTGTTCTCCTTCATGAACTTAACTTCTATGAGACAATTTCAATTTCTGTCTCCCTTTGAACACTTCAAAGGTGTTATCCCTCCTGAGCTTTCACTTGCAACTCAAGCCTTCAAAAGAGCCCTGCGTGCACTCCTTGCGGCAACCTTCCAAATAATCTTTTGTTTATTTGATTCTTTGACCCTATGCACTCTTTGCAATAGTGATCCTTCAACTTTCCCCTTAGTTGATAAATTCTAAGGCCTCAACCAGCCTATGCACACCTTGCACGGCTGTGTGCTTCACCTGCACTTCAGCTGAAATGAGAACAATGGTATCTCTCTTGAGATTTATGAGATAAAACTCAGACTCTCGTCAACGTACACCTTGCGAACGTCCACTGCACTCCTTGCAGGAATCCTCAGAGAGAGAAACAATTGAAACTCGTTCTACTCCTCTTGCAGACTTCATACATTCAACATGAAATCAAACATCCCACACAGCATTGAAACAGATGCATAGCAGAGAATAAAACAACTGTAAGCATACCATTTAACAAATGTAAACAGTAAACATCATAACACCATGAAAGTTGATTCAAAGTTGCATATATTAACTCAAGTGCTATTGTACATGGGTTCTTCTCTATAGATCTTTGTTACATCTCTCCAGCTTATGAATTATGAATGATCTCTCCAAAATTACAATGATACAATGGTGAGGGTGTCTATATTCGTTTTCCCTCCTATACTTCTAAAACTGTCTAATCTATTAAATCAAATCTACCTACTTTCATTAAACAGAACTAAATGCCTATTACAATTGACAGATGGGAGTAATCTCTCTAGATCTATTATATCTCCAAGACATAAATTCAAGTACGCTTCTTCTAGTTATTACATTAATGTTTCAAATTCAAAATTTAAAACATTGTTAATAAAAACGTGCCCATTTTCTTCATTCACGCGTCCAGCTATTTATTTGGCTAGGCACGTGCTTTGGCTTTGTTCGATGCTCCTGCATCATACTCCCTTGCTTGAAAATTTTCATGAACTCCTGTTCATGATCTCTTGCACGGTTTGTCCATGCTTTTGAATTTTTTCTCTATCCTCCCAACTGGCATCTTCAACTGGATGTCCCTTCCACTTGACCAAGTATTCAAAATACTCCTTTCTCCTAGTCTTTCTGCTAATCCTCTTGTCAATTATGCTTTCCAACTGCGGATTTTTAGCTACAGGAATTTGTTTTGTCCATTGGACTTCTTCTTGCTCATCTTCTACTCCTGCTTCTTCAACTCTATAAGGGTACAAATCCGCAACATTGAATATTGGTGAGATTCTGACCCCATCGGGTAATTCAATCTCATATGTGTTTTCCCCAAATTTCCTTATGACCTTGCATGGTCCAATTTTTTTCATATTTAGTTTATTATATGTTCCCCTTGGGAACCTTTCCTTCCTCAAATGTGCAAGAATCAGATCACCAACTTCAAATTGAAGTTCTCGCCTGTGTTGATCTACTCTTCGCTTGTATTCTTGACTTGAACTCTGCAATCGCTCCTTAACTCGGTTGTGAAGTTATTTCATTCCTTCTGCAAAGTCCTCTGCACTAGCACTCCTGAATTCATTTTGTTCCAAATCATTCAATTCAGAAACTCCCCTTGGCTACATTCCATATACAATTTGGAATGGACTCTACCCTGTGCTTCTATTGAGTGAATCATTGTAAGAGAATTATGTCTGTGGTAGAATGTGATTCCATTGACTGTGGTGTTCAGTCACTAGGTTTATTATCTCCCAAGATTTTGTTCATGAATTATGTCTGTCCATCCATCTGAGGATGATATGCTGAGATGAAAGACAAACGTGTCCCCAACTTCTTCCATAAGGTCCTCCATAAATGTCCAACGAACTTGGTATCTCGATCCGACATGATACTCTTTGGCAAGCCGTGAAGTCTGACGACTTCCTTGAAAAACAGGTTCGCAATATGAGTTGCATCGCTGGTTTTCTGGCATGGTATGAAATGTGCCATCTTTGAAAATTTGTCGACTACCACAAAGATTGAATCACAACCTCTGTGTGTCCTTGGTAGTCCCAATATGAAATCCATGCTCACTATGTCCCACGGACTTTCAGGTATGGGTAAAGGTTGGTATAACCCTGTGTTCTGCCTCTTTCCTTTCATGTGTTAACAAATTCAGCACCTGTCCACGAATTTCTTCACATTTGTTCTCATCCCTAGACAATAATATGAGCTATTCAACTTTGAGAATGTTTTATCATGACCGAAATGTCCATCCAATCCTCCACTATGTTTTTCCTTCAGCAAATTCTCCCTCATGAAGCATTTCGGAATACATAGTTGATTGCCCCTAAATAATAATCCATCCTCGATCATGTATTTAGTCCATTGGCTTCTGTCCCTGAGAATTGGATTCTCAGATCCCTCATATGCCTCCTTGAAATCTGGATCATCCCTCTACATTTCTTTAAGGTTATCAGACCCCAAAGGCTTGACTTTGAATTCCTGCATAAGCAAACATTTCTTGCTCAAAGCATCAACAACTTTGTTAGCAGTTCCAGAAATATGCTTAATCACAAAAGTAAAATTCTGCATGAATTCAACCCATTTAGCATGTTTTTGGTTCAACTCCTCCTGTCGAGTCATGAATTGTAAAGCATGATTATCGTTGTACAAAACAAACTCCTTGGGAACCAAATAGTGTCTCCATTTCTTCAGCACTTGTATGACTGCATAGAATTCCTTGTCATATGTGGAGTACTTAATCTTCGTTTCATTCAATTTTTCGTTGAAGTACACGACTGGCCTATCATCTTGGCTCAAGACCACTCCAATTGCAAATCCAGTCACATCACACCTGACCTGGAATGTCTTGTTGAAATCTAGCAAAACCAGAATTGGTTGCTCAGTGATCTTCTTCTTCAGTAGCCTAAAGCTCTTCTCTGCTTCCTCCATCCAGTGAAAAGATTTATGTTTTTTCTTCACCGTATCCATCATAGGTGCACTAATTCCACTGAAGTCTCGGATGAATTTCCTGTAGAAGCTAGCCAAACCATGGAAGCTTCGTACTTCAAATGCACTCTTCAGCGATGGCCAATCCTTAATCACCTCTATCTTTTCTAGATCCATTTTCAGCTCATTTGTAGAGATAACAAAACCCAAATAAATGAGTTTTGTCCTCATAAATGATGATTTCTTTATATTGATCAGCAATTTCTCCTACTGTAATCTCTTCATTACTGCAACTAAATGATTTAAGTGTTCTACTTCTGTCTTGCTGAAAATTAATATATCGTCAAGATATACAATGACAAATTTCCCAATGAAATCCTTCAGGACTTCATTCATCAACCTCATGAAACTACTGGGTGCATTCGTTAAGCCAAATGGCATGACAATCCATTCATACATCCTCTCATTCGTCTTGAATGTTGTCTTCCACTCATCACCTTCTCTCATCCGAATTTGATGATACCCACTTTTTAAATCAATCTTTGAAAAAAACTTTGCTCCATTCAAGCAATCCATCAAGACATCCATCCTTGGAAATGTAAATCTGTATCTGATGGTAATCTTATTGATTACCCTTAAGTCTATACACATTCTCCAGCCTCCATCTTTATTTGGGCTGATCACTATTGGAACAACGCATGGAATCAAGCTTTCTCGAATCAATCCTTTGTCCATTGAGTCCTGGACCTGTCTCTTAACTTCTTCATTTTCCTATGGCGTCAACCGATATGTTTCTTTGTTCGGTAAACTAGCTCCAGGTATAAGATCGATATGATGGTTTATACTCCTAATAGGTGGCAACGAACAAAGTAGTTCATCCACTACTATATCAGCAAATTCTTCTAGCAACTCCTGAATTTCTTCTGGTAAATCATCTATCCTTGTACTGGTCAAAACAATTCTGGGCTTCCTGGCCACAATAAATTGTGCATCTTCCTTCTTCTTAACCTCATCTAGAAGTTTCTTCCCACTCATGAGAAGTACAGTGTTGTTCATCTCTATTTTCACCTCTTTATCCTTAATCCATAGCAACATGTGAGTCCTACCATTTTTTTCTAGGGTGTATGTGTTCTTTCTCCCATCATGAACCACGTTTTTGTCATATTTCCATGGTCTACCCAGCAATAGATTACAAACATCCATGGGAATTGCATCACATAATATTTCATCTTTATATCCTCCTATTTTAAATTCAACTAAACATTGTTTAGTGGAATTTACCTGATGTCCTTTTTGTAGCCATGAAACTCTGTATGGGCTTGGATGTACAACAGTCTCCAGCTCCAGCTTTTCCACCATCTCTGTAGATACAATATTGTCTGTGCTACCGTTGTCCACTATGACCTTGCATACTCTATCTTTGGTCTTGCAAGCTGTTTGAAACAGACTGTTTCTTTGGGCTGGGTTCTCTGCCTCCTTCTCTGGCTTCAAGAGAAATTTCCTCATCATCAAAGATCTTCCTCCCTCAGTGTCTTATACCTCAACATTATATCCTTGAGCTTCGGAAATGTGAGTTTCACCACCATATTTCTTTTTATTCGGACACTCATAGGATTTATATCTGATTTTTCCATAGACAAAGCATTTCACTTCACCTCCTCTACCTCTTCCTCTTCCTCTGGTTTGAGGAAAAGTATTTCTATCAGCATACTACCTTCCTTGTGAGCTTCCTCCCCTCTCAGGTTGAGTTTGAGGTTTCTTCCCCTCTTCTTTAGGCTTCTCAGTTCTGTCTTGGGCAATTTTTTTTCCTCTGGCTTGAATTCTACCTCGGCCTCTTTGACTTTGCTTTCATCTCAGCTTCTCTTCAGCTTTCAGAGCCATCTGATAAGCATATTCCACAATCTGAAGGGTCATCATGCTTATCTCATCTTGAATGTCATATCGTAGACCATTCATGTACCTAGCAACTTTTTCATCATCTCTTTCCCGATGACCTACTCTGATGTTTATCATGTAGAACTCTTCAGTGTATTCCTTCACTAACATCAGCTTCTGTCTCAAATTTTGCATCCTTCGAAATAGAGTGATTTGATAATCCCTGGGTATAAATTTGGCTTTCATCTTTGCAACCATTCTATCCCAGATTTTGATTTTCTACTTTCCCTTGCAGCGTCTATCAGCCTGCAGTTCATCCCACTACAGTGTTGCATGCCCTTTAAGTCTGGTAACAACATGTTTGACTTTCTTGTCTTCCTCGACATCCTCATGGTCATAGTATTTGTCTAGAGCTCTAATCCAATCTAGAAGTTATTCAACATCCAAGTTGCCTTCGTATACTGGAATGTCCATTTTTTCTCTAGCACCTATCCTTGCAACAGCCCTGAATAGGCATTCATCTATAGAATCTTTGACTGCAACTTCTTCTCCTTCATTTCCAGCTTCATTTTCACTTTCATTCTCACTGATATCCCCAGCGTCAACTGTGTGCCTCTGTGTTGTCTCCATAGCATCAATCCTAGCATGTAACTCACGCATTTCTCTTTCCACTGTTGGATCAGGCATTGGCCTATCTCTTCTTCTCAACAGCATGGCTATAAAATTTTCTCTCTTCTCTCTGCCACAGAAAGCAAAGAAATTATTTTGCGCTCTGATACCACTTGGTGCAGACCCCCGACACTCAGGCCGAGATCCGCTCAGGATCATTCTAATTCGAATCCACAGAGCTGAAGTAGCTCTTTCAGGCCTCACTGGAACCCCACGAATCCGATCCATAGCTCCTTCATGAAAACATGCCCCGCGCAACTTAGCACCAAGTGCGAGCCCCACATCCCCTTGCAACCACAACCGGGCCTTAACGCAAGTGTTCCTCATGACTCGCGATCTCGCGAGTTCGTGAGTCGAAGACCCTCGACTCTCATTTCACAAACCTCCAATACCCGAGATGATGATATGGGTATGGCTCCCTTTTCGTTATCTCCTTCCACACATATCCACTAGCTAGGTACTAACTCTAGCACCCCTCGCAACTCGCAACTTCGCGAGTTAGAGTGTTAAGCCCTCTTGTTCCTCCTTTTCAAAATTTTGAAGCACGATGAGTCACTGATGGGTTGACTCCTTTAGCATGACTCGCAACTTGTGACTTCATGAGTTGGAGTGTTGAACCTTCGTACTCCTCCTTTATGAAACCCCAAGACACGAACAATCTACGATGGGTTTGCTTCTTCCACGGTGACGCATGTGCGCCACCTATCACCGCTACCACCTTCTCCAAGTGTTTATTGTTACACCACCTGTCAACCACGCGGTCCCCACTCAACGGATGTGCCATGTGTTCGCATGAGCCTCGACGCTCAGCACTTCGTGACTTCTGCAGTCGAAAAGAAACTCCTTCAACCCCCGAACCCCCGATGCACAATACCACGCGAAGGTTCATATCTAATGGTTCTCCCACAGCTTGGATCTAACGGTCTATATCTCCTCGTCTACTCCTCGCAACTTAGGACTTCACGAAACCAAAGATATTTGGTCTATCCTCTAAACTCACGAATCCCCGAACTCATGATATGATCCAATGATGTGGGTTCAAGCGAGATCAACGGCTCACGTTGATTCTTGATGTTAGGATGGTGAGTATGTTCAACTCCTAACCACCTTACAGCGTCACTAGATCCTACGGTCCTCGTGATTTCGCGAGCTCTCCACGGAGAATTTTGACCGCCCAATTTACTCCTCAATGGCTTCTGCCAGCGACCGAGTGTTCTCCTTCCTGAACTTAACTTCTATGAGATGATTTCAATTTCCATCTTCCTTTGAACACTTCAAAGGTGTTATCCCTCCTGAGATTTCACTTGCAACTCAAGCCTTCAAAAGAGCCTTGTGTGCACTCCTTGCGGCAACCTTCCAAATAATCTTCTAGTTATTTGAGTCTTTGACCCTGTGCACTCTTTGCAATAGTGATCCTTCAACTTTCCCCTTAGTTGATAAATTCTAAGGCCTCGACCAGTCTGCGCACACCTTGCACGGATTTGTGCTTCACCTGCACTTCAACTGAAATGAGAACAACGGTATCTCTCCTGAGCTTTCTTAGATAAAACTCAGACCCTCGTCAACGCACACCTTGCGGACGTCCACTGCACTCCTTGCAGGAATCCTCAAAGAGAGAAACAATTGAAACTCATTCTAATCCTCTTACACACTTCATACATTGAACATGAAATCATACATCCCACACAACATTGAAACATAATCTGCATAACAGAGAATAAAACAACCGTAAGAATACCATTTAACAAATGTAAATAGTAAACATCATAACACCATGAAAATTGAGTCAAAGCTTCATATATTAACTCAAGTGCTTCTGTACATGGGTTCTTCTCTACATCTCTCTGTTACAGCTCTCTAGCTTATGAATTTTGAATGATCTCTCCAAAATTACAATGATACAATGGTGAGGGTGTCTATATTCGTTTTCCCTCCTATACTTCTAAAATTGTCTAATCTATTAAATCAAATCTACCTACTTTCATTAAACAAACTTAAATTCCTATTACAATTGACAGATGGGAGTAATCTCTCCAAATCTATTATATCTCCAAGACATAAATGCAAGTACGCATCTCCTAGTTATTACATTAATGTTTCAAATTCAAAATTTAAAACATTGTTCATAAAAACATGCCCCTTTTCTTCATCCACGTGTCCATCTATTTCTTTGGCTAGGTGCGTGCTTTGGCTTTGTTCGATGCTCCTGCATCAATTTGTCACATCATTTTGAAGATTTTATTACTAGTTAACTTTGCCACTTTTTGACAATAGAATCATTTTTTGATAGTACATAGTGAACATAAAATAAAACATTTAAATTAATACATAGTAGAAAAGTATTTAAGAGATTGATGCTTAATTTAAAATGCATTGTTAAAAAGAGAATACACAAAACATTATTTCATTACTAGTTAACTTTTCCATTCCACCTTTTGACAACATAATCATATTTTTGATAATATAATCATATTTTTGGCAATACACAGTGAACATAAAATCAAACATTTAAATTAATACATAGCAGAAAATTATTTAAGACTTTGATGCTTAATTTAAAATGCATTGTAAAAATGAGCATATACAAAACATTATTTGACAATAGAATCATGTATTTTTCATATTTTTGAAAGTACACAGTAAACATAAAATGAAATGTATTTAAATTAATACATGGCAAAGTATTAGTTCATAACAAGTTAACTTTGCCACTTTTTTACCATCAATTATGAGAAATCAAATATGAGACAAAAATTGCTATTTTGAATTCCAAAATTATGAAATATATATATATATATATATATAGAGAGAGAGAG
>JZKD02S2270393.1:135412-148627 GCA_000966675.3 Picea glauca | reverse complement strand
GGTCACTTGGCCCACTTTCCTTATTTTAGGGTTGGGTCCACTTCTAATTTCTCCATTAAATATATTATTGAAATAATTTATTTTGTATTCACTTTGAATTATAATACACTCATCAATTCAATTTATTATTTACCTTTTAAAATCTCTTAAACCACTTTGACTACTTTGACCTTTGGGGGCTTCTAGATGACATATGAGGGTCCTCCAACTTTGTAAGGCCATAACTCTCAAACCGTGAGGAGTTATGTGATGTTATACATACCACTAGAAATGGAATGAAATGTACTATCCATATAGAATAGTATTATTGGAAAATAGATCATAACTCATACTGTTACCCATCAAACAAACTTGGGTCCATTACCCAAACCTGGGGTCTCGAACTTCTCATGGCCATAACTCTCTAACCGTGAGGAATTATGTGACGTTCCACATACCATCGGAAATGAAATGAAAAGCACTATCCATCTAGGATATTTTCCCTGAAAAAATCACTTTCCTTCATCTCATTATTCCACAATTAAGCATAGGTTCTCTTACTCCACAAAATGTCTTCCCGTGAGGGCTTTCACCATAAGGGGACCACTTTGGAGTTAATCCATATTTACTTCTTATCAACCATGACAAAATAATAATGAATCATATTTACATCAAACAATATTGAGTCCATTACCCAAGCCTTTATGCTATGGGTCTTTCTTCAAGGGTTGACATCAATGACAACCAACCTTAATCAACATAACTAATGAGATCATGTCTCGTGGACCACAGGTCCTATACATGGAGTGTCATGAGTCGGATGACTTGATCATGACCCCAGAGAGCCCCTCTTTTGTTCAATGCAACTCATTTATCAACAATAGGAATATCCATTCCACCAACATGGTCCTGAAGTAGCAATAAGTCTTGCTCGATGAGGTAATGAGTCTGGGTATCATGGTATGTGTCACTCTGATTATTGAAGCACTTGAGTATGTTGGATTGAATTCTCCTTCATTTCATAATGTTTTCTTGGAAATTATGCTCTTAAATTTGTTTATACCTAGAAGGGTGACATGATGCTCTAGTAAGTTGATCTCCCTTTAGGATGGGTTTCCACTGGGTGGGTCTATTAAAGGTCATCGTCCATTCTCTCCATACTTACTAATTTCCATCTTTATTCCTCTCATTTCTCCCTTACCTTTGTTCATGCATTGGGATTTTCCACACTAGGAAGGATTGTACCTTTCCTTGTGGGAAGAAGGGGCTAAAGGCCTTGAGGGTAAAAGTAGATGGAAAGAGTTAAAAGCCAAAAATGAAACGTTTGAGATGTTTTTCCCAAGAATTCCCGAGAAAGTAGTAAAAATCTTCTCGGTAAGAAAAGGGAACCCGTAAGATAAATAAACACTCAAGGTATTATTTGGTGGATGGGAGGTCTCATCATGAGCCAACCTATTATGACCATGGGCATGTAGCAGTATGACACTACCATCTATATGGTCACCAAACCAGGGTAGTGTCTCTTGGTGTCATAGCCAAGAGAAAGGGGGTCTCATCACAATCCAACCTTCTCATCTCCGTGAAATGCTTGTGGATAACGTTGTCACCTCTGGTCACCAAGCCACGACAGTGTCCCTCATCTCTTACCTTGAATCATAAAATAAAAATATCAAAATCAAAGAAGCTAAGAATAAAAGGCATTGAATGGGCTAGGAAAAAATGGCATCCAACTCGCCCTCTACAAAGGAACACACAGGTAATATATACATTTCCATGTTATCACTGCACCTCATGCCCAAACACTTACCTCATGCCACCTCACACACTTACATGACCTATATTGGTTCTCACCTGGGAAACACCCTAAACTTAAGGAGGATTATTCCAATAGGACACCCTGATACTTTCTCCAAACCTAACTTGTTAAATTGCATAACGTCTTTGAGCATTTATCTGGGTAAAGGGGGGGTTGATGCACATGTTTGAGTAATTTAATTATTGGATGTGATTTACATGTTATGATCCCTGTGACTTATGAACCCCTGGAGAGCGTACTTTTTGTTGTTGCAGGACTTTTCTTGGTGGACAGGTACACGTGGGGGAATGATTAGCTCAGACCTCCATGGGGATGAAAGCCCACAGATGGATGTTGTAACCCCAACCAAGGGAAAGAAGACATCAAAGATTTTCACCAGGAAGGAAGAAAGACGTTTCCTATGGAGATACTCAGGCAGACCTAGACCCAGGGGGATCTTGATCTTCCACCTGGACGTTGACCTTTGAGAGCCCATGACATCACCATTATGACCCTGGACGTTATCCATAGCTAGGGTTTTCATATTCAGGGCAGTTGTGAGCTGGTTGGCACGTGTGGGCATCATCCAGGGCCTTTGGAGGCCAAACGTTCTGCATTTGGAGCCCAATGTTCCACTTTAGGGGCTCAACATCACCCTAGAAGGGCATGATGTCACCCTTGGGGCTGATTTTAGGGGTTAATTAATTTTATTTATGTTTAAATTGAATTTATTTGTAAATTGGCCAGGTCGTCCTTTATTTGACCTGAAATTAATTAAAGGTCACCAGTTTTTATAAATAAACATAAAGTACATTCATTTTTACATCACAACTCCTCACACAAGAGGAGAGGTCTGAAATTTGCACCCTAGAAGGGCTATTGGCTGAAATTGTGAGGCACATTCTTGTACAAGGCTAATTTTTTGAAATTTGGATCAGTCTTGGAAGCTTTTATGGAGATCTTGCATGGTATTCCATGATCATTCTATTATGTTTAAGCCATTATTATAGTTCTTTTCATTTCAATAGATAATAGCAACATAAGACAAGATCACGGAGAAATACACAATCACAAGAGACACAACATTTATCCTAGGAAACCCTCTAGGGGAAGAAAACTCGGAAAAACTTCCTTATTATAGATAGCCAATACAATGCCAAGAGATAACTTAATCTAATACAGAAGATACTCTCCCAAAGATGCACCACTTTCTCTCTCTCTTCTCCAACTGCAATTCTGAAACTTGTCTCTCAATGAGCAAGTGAGGTGTGTCTAAGTGAGGCGCTAGCCTCCTTATTTATACTAATCTGGCACGTGTGAATTGTCTCTTCACTGGCAGGGCCGACTTCTTAATATGGGTGGTTATAACCACCTTTATTTTATTCCAGGGCCTCTTTGATATATTATGGGGATGAATTCTTCGTTTGCCTATTACAATTATATTATGACCAATCCACAAAAGGGGATTTGGTCCTTTTCCAATAGATGACATGATCAATCCACAATGGGGATTGATCCAATGAATAATATAACAAATAATAATAATAATACACTTTGCAGTTACATTATTTCAACATTCCCCCTTAACAAGAAGGGTATTCTTCAACAGCATCAGGCGAGAGAGAGAGGACAACATAATCAACAACATCAAGTGTGTGAGAGGAAAACATCATCAATATCATCTTGGAACACTGAATGGCATATCTATAAATCATCAGAAGTTTTCTTCATCGACAACATCATCATTATCAAAGGAATGCAATCATCATCTGCATCAATATGTATTAGTATAAAACTAATACATCATCGTGATCACAGCACGAGGTTGGCTCGTCATAATACAAGATTGGCTTTACGTCACAGCTATCAAGTTGGAAGCTCAGTACTCGTCTTGCTTTACGTCACAACAATCAAGCTGGAAGCAAGATACTAGATTGGCTTTACGTCACAACTTCTCAAGATGGAAGCACAATACTAGTCTCATCTCAATGTCTTGATTTATGTCACAACACCTAGGCTGGAAGCAAGATACTAGACTGTCTTTACGTCATAGTTGTCAAGCCAGAAGCATAGTACTAGTCTCATCACATCATATTTCTTTACGTCACAACCATCAGGTTGGAAGCAAGATACTATACTGTCTTTACGTCACAATTGTCAAGCCAGAAGCACAATACTAGTCTCATCTCATCGTCTTTCTTTACGTCATAGCAATAAGGCTGGAAGAAAGATAATAGTCTTGCTTTACATCACAACAATCAAGCTAGAAGCAGGATACTAGACTGGCTTTATGTCGCAGTTGTCAAGCCAGAAGCACAGTTCTAGTATCATCACATCGTCTTGCTTTACGTCACAGCATTAAAGCTGGAAGCAAGAGACGCCTTATCACAACAACTACTCCCCCTTTTTAGGAAGGTCCTTTTGGACTATACCGATCTTATCTCGAAAGTGCTCAAACTTTACATGAGATAGAGGCTTGGTCAACACATCAACAACTTGTTCATCCATGCAAACGTATTGGATCTTTATGGCTCCTCTCTGCACCATGTCACAGATGTAATGATATCGGATATCTATGTGCTTCGACCTGTCATGGAATACATGATTCTCTATCATATTTATGCAGCTCTGGTTGTCACATAGGATCGTGGTTGCTTCCATGTCTAGGTCAAATAGACCATTCAGCAACTTTCGAAGCCATATAGCTTTGCAGCTGGCAGAACATGCAACAATGTATTATTCTTCCACTGTGCTGAGAGCAATGTTGGATTGCTTTCTACTCTGCCATGAGATCATGGCTGATCCCAAACTGAAACAACATCCTGAAGTTCTTTTCCTGTCAGAAACACTTCCTGCCCAATCTACATCAGTATATCCACTCAATGTGAAATCATGATCTCCATCATAGCTGAGACCACAATCTATTGTACCCTTAAGGTACCTCATCACATGTTTTGCAGCCACTAGGTGAACATGTCTGGGTTCTACTAGAAATTGACTCAAGGTGTTCATGGAAAAACAAATGTCTGGTCTGGGGTTCGTCGGGTACATCAACGATCCAATAATCTGTATGTACAGTGTGGCATCAATCAATTCTGACAAAGTGTCGACCATCAGCTTCAGCTTCACTTTGATGGGTGTATTCATGGACTTGCGATCCAACATGTTGAATCTCTTTAGAATTTTGACTTCATACTTACCTTGGTTAAGGAAGATCCTCTCTGGACTCTGCCATACCTCAAGACCTAAGAAATAATGCATTAGGCCAAGGTCTTTCATTTCAAATTCTAAGGCAAGTCTCTTCTTACATTCAATAATGAGTTTTTCCTCTCTGGTTAAGAATAACTTATCCACATATAGCAGTAATATCACTGGCTCATCGTTCATAACCTTGAAGTAGAGGTTAGAATCCACTTTACTCTTGGTAAATCCCAAGCTCGTTAGGAAACTGTCTATCTGGCCATACCAAGATTTAGGAGCTTGCTTCAATCCGTACAATGCTTTCTTCAATCTGCAGACATGAGACTTCCTATCTTCAACTTCAAATCCTTGAGGTTTCTCTATATACACTTCCTCTTTGATGACACCATTTAGGAAAGTTATCTTTACATCCATATGGTGCAACTTCCACTTCATCTTAGTTGCAAGGGCTATGATGGTTCTGATCGAAGTGTATCTGGCTATAGGAGCAAATGTCTCTTCATAGTCAATGCCTTCTTTTTTAGAAAATCCCTGAGCAACGAATCTTTCTTTATACTTTTCAATACTTCCGTCGGCAACATGTTTTATTTTGAAGATCCATTTGGAAGATACCATGTCTTTACTCTTCAGTCTGGGAACTATTTCCCATACATCATTCTTTATTATGGATTGGTATTCCTCTGTCATGGAATTTTCCCATTCTTTCATCTAAATGGGTTCTTCAAAGAAATTAGGCTCCTTCTCTAGGAGGTCACACATCAAAGTCGTATAACTAGAGAATGGCTTTGGTCTTTTCACCTATCTCATGGTTTCTTGGGGAACACCATACTTCTCTCCATCTTGAATGATATCTCTAGCCCAAGTTGGATTTATTTTATGGAGGATCGCCATCTGAGGCGGTTCTTGAAATTCTACTATATCATGGTCTTCTATAATTTCCTCATCAGGGGAAACTATGTCTTCCCTCACTGGTTCTGCAGCTCCGAGAACCTCCCTCACTGATTCTGCAGTTCTAGGGATTACAGGTTCTTCTTCACGTACTTCTTCAAGATGGCATCTTCTCAATTTCTTGAGTGTTGCATATTCATCAAAAGTCACATCTCTGTTGATCTCAATGTGGCAGTGACTTGGTATGTAAATTATGAAGGCCTTGGATACCTCACAGTATCCCACAAATATTCCCTTCTTTCCTGAAGGTTCCAACTTGTTTCTCTTCTCTTTCGGACTATGTATAAAAACTAGGTAGCCAAATATTTTGAGATGGCTTACCTCTAGTTTATTTTTGGTGAATATCCCTTTCGGGGTCTTGAACCCAAGTGAACTATGGGATAATTGGTTTTTCACATAAATGACTGTCATTGCTTCTTCTACCCATAAGCACATTGGAAGATCTTGATCATGGATCACAGTCTTCACAGCTCCCATTATCATTCTGTTCTTTCGTTCAGCTACATCGTTTTGTTGAGGATTATAGGGAGTTGTGAGTTCCCTCTTGATCCCAACATATTTTCAGAAGCTCGCGAACTCTTTTGAGGTATATTCTCCTCCATTATCTGACCTGAGTATATTGATCTTTCTTTCGGAAAGGTTCTCTATCAAGGCTTTGAATTCCTTGAACTTGTTGAACACTTCATCTTTAGATTTCAAAAAATACACCTAGGTCTTACGAGAATAATCATCATTAAATGATACATAGTATACATACCCACTAATGGAGGACGATGTCATTGGGCCACATACATCTGAATGAATGAGCTCTAGGACTCCTTATTCTTTGTTGTCTCTCTTTGGAAAAGGGTTCTTGATGTTCTTCCCTTGTGCACATCCATTGCACACGCCTTCATGGTCAATTTTGAATTTTGGTAGACTTGCGACAACTTTTCATATGTATGGTAGCACCTTGTAATTGATGTGATCCAACCTTCTATGCCAAAGTTCACATGAGTTTTCAATGGTGTGGGTCATGGCAGCCTCTGAGTGACCCTTTAGCTTATACAAGCCATTTTCTTCTCTTCCAATGATGATTGTTTCTTTCAGGGTTTCTCCTTTAGCCCACATGAGGACTTCTCCATCTATAAAGGAAACTCTGAAGCCTTTCTTTTCTAAAGAAGAAATGGAGAGTAGGTTCTTTGTCAAACCTGGTACAAAGAGTACATCCTTCATCTTTATTGAGTTCCCTGAATTTAGCTTGTATCTTGATTCTCCCACTCCCTTGATGGGATATTGGTAATCATCTACAAGTGTCACTTTCTGAGAAAACTTATTTTCTGAAATACAAGAGAGAATGTCTCTTTGACCTGTCATGTTCTTGGAGGCACCACTATCAATGAGCCACGTGTCCTCTCCAGGTGTTACTGATCCTGAGAGGGACAAGATTAATACATAGTCTTTGATATGCTCTCATATCAACTTTGCAGGTGGCTCTTCATCTTCAACTGCATGGGCATGGTGCCTCTTATGTTTCCTCTTGTATTCTTCTCATCTGGTTGGACAAAATTTCGCAATGTGTCCCATCTTGTCACAATGATAGCATTGTACAGATGAGTAATCTCTTTCCCTTTGTTGTCATCTCTTCTGAAATCTCTTTGGATGAGATTCTTTATTATTGAATTTGTTTGGTGGTTGAGGCTCTTTATGAGTTTCCTTCTAGAAGTAGGGTTTCTTCTTTCCTCTTTTGGTGTGGGTAGCTAGGGCTTGATCATCATCTCTTGCTAGTAGCGCTTCACGGTTAGCTACTCTTGTTTCTTCTTGAATGCATTCTTCCCATAGACGGTCAAACTTCAGTTTCTTCATTCTGACACAAATCGTTTGGATGAATGCATCCCAAGGTCTTGTGAGACCATTAAGAGTTGTCATTATGAGATCATATTCATCTATGGTGTCTCCAATTGCTTCTAATTGTTCTTTAAGTTCTAAGATTCTGGAGAAATATTATTGGATTGTTTCTCCTTTCTGCATCCTCGTATTCTTCAGTTTAGTTCTTATATTCATATTCTAGTTTATGTTCTTTCCTTCGTACAGTCTACTTAAGGCATCAAACATTTCTTTTAGAGTCTTATTTGATGACACATAAGGAATCAAGTGGTCTTTGATTGAATCTGCAATGATTCTCTTGGCCCTGTTCGTGTCCTTTAGATGCTTGGCTTTTTCTGCAGCATCATCGGGTTCCGGTACTTCTTCTTTGACGAATCTTGCTAGGTCATTCTCTTCAAGGATCAGACCGATCCTATACTTCCAGGCATGGAAGTTTTCCATGCCTTCTAGTTTGTCAGCAAGCTTCGTGCTTGCAAACATCTTTTACCTGGAGCTAGGAAAATGAACAAAAAATGAAAATGCTCAAAATCAAATTATGAACTTACCAGGAGATGCACTTGGCTGAGGCGAGTAGCCCGGTGTGCTTGGATCTAAGAAAATCCACTTTTACCCCTCCAAACTTGATCTGTGGATTTATGGACTGGTGCTTCTAGTTTTCTGGTACCTCTGGTACTCTAGTAATTCTGGTACTTCTGGTTTTATGGTACTTCTGGTACTTCTGGTTCTCCAGTTTTTTGGTACTTATGGTACTTCTGGTTCTCCAGTTTTTTGGTACTTCTGGTACTTCTGGTTCTCCAGTTTTTTGGTACTTCTGGTACTTTGTGAAACTAGGGTTTCACTTTTCGGGAGATCTAGCCACTGAAAAGGTACGCTGAGAGTGCCAAAGTAATCCTTGGGGGAGGGCACACTTTTCTAGATGGTTTTAGAGCTGAAAATCTTCACCATCAAAAATCCCTAATTTGCATGTACGACAACATTGACATTTTTCACTCTTGTGAAAGATGCTTTCTTCATCTTGGCTCTGATACCATGTTAATGTTTAATCCATTATTATAGTTCTTTGCATTTCAATAGATAACAACAACATAAGACAAGATCACTGAGAAATACACAATCAAGAGACACAACATTTATCCTGGGAAACCCTCCAGGGGAAGAAAATCCAGCAAAACTTCCTTATTATAGATAGCCAATACAATGCCAAGAGATAACTTAATCTAATATAGAATATCCTCTCCCAAAGATGCGCCACTCTCTCTCTCTCTTCTCCAACTGCAATTCTGAAACTTGTCTCTCAATGAGCAAGTGAGGTGTGTCTAAGTGAGGCGCTAGACTCCTTATTTATACTAATCTAGCACGTGTGAAGTGTCTCTTCACTAGCAGGGCCGACTTCTTATTCTGGGTGGTTATAACCACCTTTATTTTATTTCGGGGCCTCTTTGATATATTCTGGGGCCGACTTCTTCTTTTGCCTGTTACAATTATATTATGACCAATCCACAAAAGGGGATTTTGTCCTTTTACAATAGCTGACATGATCAATCCACAATGGGGATTGATACAATGAATAATATATCAAATAATAATAAGAATACACTTTGCAGTTACATTATTTCAACATATTCTTGGTGCAAGTAGGTAAAATCTGCATTTTTTGTCATCTATTGAATGTTTTGTGTATGGTTTTATTTGCTCATACAAGATTATGAAATTGCATTATATGTTTGATGCTTGAAGTAAGGAACTTAAATTGCTACTTTCTTACTTTGTAT
The DNA here is from genome assembly GCA_000966675.3 of Picea glauca. Lineage (NCBI taxonomy): Eukaryota > Viridiplantae > Streptophyta > Pinopsida > Pinales > Pinaceae > Picea > Picea glauca. The sequence goes on along the minus strand of JZKD02S2270393.1, from coordinate 139,066 downwards.
TTGCCAAGATTTTCATTGAATTGATCTAGTAACTAGTGAAACCCTAGAGCCCTAGTTTCCTAGCACTCTAAGGTTTTGACCTAGTTATCTTTGCCTAAGTTCTTATCCCATAATAAGTCTAAGGAGAGCAAGGTGTTAGGGCCTAGAATTTTCTACACCCTAGTATCTTGTTTTCTTGAGGAACATGTATAGGGGGACTTAAGTTACTACTTCTCCTATGAATTCCTCTTGGACTTTTTTGCACTATCAAAATTGATTTGCAACCTTAGAAGAAGTCATCCACTTGACTCCATAATCCCTAGAAGCCACTAGTTCTAGCTTCTCTCTTATTGAAGGATTTATTAAACACTCAAACTCTCTTCCTTGAATCTTTTGTTAACTTCTACTAACCCTAAACTAGAATAATTTCTTAACTAACTTATTGTTGTTGCAAATCACTGCTACAACCATACTAATTCATGTTAATTTGTTGCATTCACCTACGTAACTTGCACCTATCTCACTCGGAAATTGTTTGTGACAATTGCCAATCGATCTACTAGATAAATGCAAAGTTTACATGGTGTTTCCTTGCAATTTTTAGCACTAGAATTTGTTGTTGTTACAAAAGATTGCTACAACCATCTAATTGCAGCAAATTCTCTTCAAAAGTGACATTTAATGCTATCTAGACATTACCAAATTTGCTTGTGACAATTAACTATCATTATGCCTAGTTAAAGCTACATTTTCTTGTATTTTTCAAGCAATTTCAAGGCATAATTTTTGTGGTTGTTACAAAATACTTATTGTTGTTGTAAACTATTACATTGCTGCAATTTTATATCAGCTAGCCTTTTTTTTTTAAGGTTCGTGATCTTAAGAAGCACCAACACCATTTTTGTACTAGAAAGATGCCATATTTTCTTTGTTGTCTTGCTCTAGGTAGGTGCACTTCATTTCACCATTGCTTCATCCCTTAAAGACCTGAAGAACCTTTTGACTTGAGTGATCAATGAGAGGGGGATTTTATTACATCCTTGCCTTAGTCTTATCATCCCGTTAGGTCACTAGGGACATCTACCTTGGGGTAAATTTGATATACTCCTAAACAAAAAGGGGTTTCCTATTAAGGTGACAGTGATAGGTCACCCCCTGTTACGCCAATATCACATTCACTTTCCTTGGGATTTGGGAAAATATAGATTGTGAGATAACAACTCTGACGGCCTAGCAGTCTAGGAAGTTTGAAGTAGAAGTTAAATCTCATATTATGTCAATGATTCTTGTTTAATCATATTTATCAAAGGAGATATATGATTAATGGGTTTCAAAAGGAATTGGGAAGAAGGTGATTTGGCCTTTGTTTGAATCTGTATATGCGTTAATTTCCCCAATGGACTAACCCATGGATCGAATCTACAAAGCTAGAGTCAGGGCAGACTCTACAGGATGGTCCTAAACTCGTCAACCCCTTGATATTTCCTTCCCTTCTATAGATTTGGAATTTTGTAGGCGAAAGGTGCTTCCTTCAAACCATTCTTCCAAGTGACCATAGGCTCAAGTCCATGGGCTTAACCAAATCTCGGATACGATTCGAGAGTGTAGCTCTCGGGGCTTATCAAGTCCCATATGATCAGGACCTAGAAACCTTCGCTACTCCCAAAAGGAGCTAAGCCCTCACGGATTCAGGACTTCGAGAGGTTGGAACCTAACAACATTCACTTTTTGTCGAAGGTACCCTCTTGGAATTGTGACTGGACGGTTGATCGACAACTAGCTTTCTCGTACCCATTATCAGGGTATCCACCTTATCGTTAAATGCCTACCATATTTTGACTGTGGGTATTCCCTTCATCATTAATCATGATCATAGATCAATGGCATGATCCTTGTCCTTTTCCTCTTATGGGTTCAACGGTGAGGATGTTACCCGAAATTGCCACTTGAACGGACAATTGGCAGGAGTTCACGACTCTTGCAAGTTCCTAACCTTTCAATCTTTCCGAAGTTTTACTAGCCAAAGTGGTCACGAAGGAGTGGCTACCTTTGTTGCTAGTAATTAATCTCACTTATTCTATCCTTCAACTACCCTCGATCGAGCAGTCGAGAAGGATCCTAAAGTATCTTAGATCGGTCTGCGGAACTTCAGGGATTATGGGACTTTGGGAGTTCATGGTAGAACGTAACCGATGCTTTGGCTTGAAGGTCAGAGATTAATTACTCAACGAGATTAAAAAAATCCCATGATAAATATTAATTTAAGTGCGTATGTGGGACCCTCTTCGAGAGTCCATAACTTTGGAACGTCGAAACTTCAGGACTCTGGGGCTCCAGGATATTTGAGGATATAGGAGGGTGTGGTAAATGTCAAAGTGCCAAAACTCCCTCACTTAAGTGTCAATCCATGATTGGGTGGGTCCACGTATGCCATGGTGATGCGGCATGACCAAGCAGGTCCGCGTGGTGTCGTGGTAGGAGACACAAGTTAAGGTGGGACCCACCTCCCCCTTGTCAACTTTAGGCTATGGGTTAGTGCAAATAGATTCTAATTGTTATATCTAAGGGTGGATAGAACTCCACCATCAATCATAGAGTGGTGAAATACTTTGAGACTTCGAGTCTCCAAGAATTTTTAGACCTGCATAAAAATGTCAAAGGGTCAAAGGCCCGATATTCGCGAAGACTGGGAGATACTCCTTCCAACCAGTGGTCATGTCACTACAAGGGGTGAATGTTGGCTATGTGTTATATTCTTTGCATGTGTGTGTGTGATATTTTTCCTAGGGGGGTCTCAAGGGGGGAAGGTATGCCCCCCCATGGTTACGCGTAGCGTTCGGGGCAACGCCCCGAAATTGTTTTGGGGGGCGGTTTTTGCTATTTTTAGTGGTTTACTAAATTAATCCTGGATTAAGGGATTAGGGTTTGGGTATCTATGGAATACCTAAAAACATTGTATATATTGTATGGTGAATGGTGAAATTCGATAATGAATATAAGAAAGGTTTTCCCGGTTGAGGGTTTTCGGTATAAAATCTTTGTGTACTCTGTGTATGAGCTATTGATTAAATTTTGTTTTTCTTAAGAATCTATATGCATTGGTTTACTTCACAGGTTTAAAACTTACATGTGGTATCATAACTCATTTTTGGCTTTAGAGGGACGCCTTTGTTGTTGAGGGTTTGGCTCGGTCTTGATAGATCAAATTTATCTTGGGTCTGTAATAAACTTGGGTTTAGTGGGAGATTTTGCAGTGGTGATTTGAGTATAGAAAGAGGAATGGCAAGCTCTTCTAGAATCGAAATAGAGAAGTTCAACGGTAAAAAATTTGAGCTATGGAAGTTGAAGATGGAGGACCTTCTTGTAGACAAAGAACAATGGATCGATGTGGATCCTGGTACACAACCTACTAGTACACCGTCTACTAGCACACAGGCTACTGGTACACAACCTACTAATACACAACCTACCAGTACACCACCTACTGGTATGTCGAAGGAAGATTGGGAGAAGTTGGACAAAAGAGCAAGGAGTATTATTCGACTCTGCTTGGAAGATTTGGTGTTGTTGAATGTCTCAGGAGAGTCTACAGCCAAGGAACTATGGGATAAGTTGGGGAATTTGTATCAATCAAAGTCCCTGGTAAACAAGTTGTTTCTTCGAAAGAAGTTGTAT
>JZKD02S2270393.1:96620-109653 GCA_000966675.3 Picea glauca | reverse complement strand
TACAAACCCTTAACCACCACTATGTGGACAAAAGGAAATCATTTGTTGATTTAAATTCATATTTGGTAGATCCTTTATGTATGGGGAGTTAATTGGTTCCTTGTTGTATCTTGTGATAACAATCTTGATATATGTTTTTCATTGAACACTTTGAGCTAGTTCATGGTTAGATATTGATAAATTCATTGGAACATTGCCAAGCATGTGCTCCAAGTATTGAAGGGAATAGTTCATTATGGCATGCGGTATAGAGATGATGAGTTATTGCTACATGGTTTTGTTGATTTTTATTGGATAGGGGATGCAAGTTCTAGGACTTGAACACTTTTGTATTTTTTCTAGCTTGGGAACATATATGATTTCCTGGCAAAGCAGGAAGCATGCTACCATTGCACTCAGTTTAGTGGAGGTAGAGTACATGGAAACTTCAACTACTTGTTGTTAGGCCATTTGGCTTCATAAGTTGATAATAAAGTTGATTAATGAGCTGTTGGAGCCCACTATTGTGTACTATGACAATTAGAGTTGCATCAAACTCTTTAGAATCTAGTATTTCATGATCACTCCAAGCACATTGACATTTGGTACCATTTCCTCATAGACAAAGTTTAGAAGGGAGTAGTGGTTCTTAAGTATATTCCTTCATATTTGCAAGGATATTTTAACGAAGCCCCTAGATAAAAGGAAGTTTAAGTTGTTGAGGGAGAAACTTGGTTTAGTAGAGAACACTTTCGTTGCAAGGATGGTGCATTAAATTTTAGCTGTCGCGTAGTAATTTTTCCTTTTAAGTAACAAAAACAACATTTTCTCGATCCTTGTTAAGGAAATTTACAAGTGATGGAGAGAGAGTTCTCTAGAGGATTCTTAGTAGGGTTTATAAGTAGCTATAGGATTCTAGTGGTTAAGGCACATGCATGCAACATGTATGCATGGGATATCTTTATATGTGCTAACTTTAGTGAGGAGGGTACACTAAACTTGTGGTGTTCCATCTTGAGAAGGAATAATTCCTAGAGTTAGATAGGTCACATGCATGCAAGTATTCTTAGACCCAGAAGGGTGTAGATTTCTAGGTAGGGAAGTACATACATGCATACATTGACGTTATTTCTTGTGAGTGCTCTAAACTATGCAGGGTTATCCATGCATGAGGGAACACACTTCTATGCACATTGGGATTGTAATTTAACATGGTTCTTATTCTATTAAAGAAGGGAAATGTTCTTCGCTAGTTTGTTTAGATAGTTATAATTTTGAGATTATGGCAAATTGTAATTCATTCTTTAATTTAACAGAGTGTTGTGATTGATTGTTACAATTGTAATTATGTGTGCTGATATTCAGTTTGAACTTTGAAGTGTTTGTATATTTAGCATTCCTTTATTCATTGTTTTAATATGAGTAAACTCGACTTTAATTTCTTATCTTAGGGATTTTGTTTTAGGAGTGTAGATCTACTTACCATGTATTGAAAATTTAACTTTTAGATCCTAATCTCTATATTAAGCGTGTCAATGGTACATTATTTTCATATTTGTCCTATATGTGTATGATTTGATTATTGTAAGTAGTAGTGTTATCACATCGCTTTCATCTTCTTCTGTTACTTAAGTGATTTATGTTGAATACATTATAAGTCAACATTAACCACCATAGAAAAGTGAAAAACTATGGAGAAAGGATAAAGTTTTCATGGATGATCAAAGTAAAACTTTGAAATTCACCAAATGAAGAACAATGTGGCCTCTTAATTCATGGGAGCATAATTATGCACGAAATACTTTGATACTCACGTAGATTATTTTGTGACCAAAATGCAATTAATTATGTGGCCCATTCAATGCCACAGTCACTTCAAGAGCTAGTTTGGTCAAGATAAGACAATACCAATGCAATTTCTCTGCCCAATGAAAAGTGTAGAGCAATAATTAGAGCAATTTCAATCACATGGGTGTCACATGGGAAAGTTTGAAAATGAATTTTATTTCCCTTTATTTCCTCTTCTAGTAAACTCTAAAAATGAAGGCATCCTCCATATATTTTCACAACTTCAATGAGAATAAGGTTATGCTACAATATTTTAGGCATCAACTATATTTAAGCACACATTGTTTAATCTATTTCACTGTGCTTCATGAGTGGTTGTGCTACCAAAATTCTCCTCCATGGTCCATTGCATAAGGGGAAATGCTACTCAAATCATTCTAAAATTAGTAAGAGAATCCTAAAGAAGATAGAACCCTCTAAAGAGGGAGATTGGATGCTATCTCAATCACTCCCTCAAGGAGAAATATTCTAATTTTGTATCTTGTTCTTTCAATTGATGTTAATATAAAGTATTTACAACACATATTTCATTAAATTTGGAAATATACAATGGATCTAGAATTTTAGAACTTTAACTAGATTGAGTTTTTTCAAAATAAGGAATTAGAAAATCACTTAATTCACTACTTTGAATGTATGTGTTCACTATTTTTTTGTTATAAATGTATCAATATAAACTCTCTTGTATTATTATAATTTATTTCCATTATTATTGTTTATATTTTTCTATTTAAAGTTTAGTGGATCTAGATCAAAACAATGGATTTTGAGTTAGTTACATCTTAACACATGGAAACAAAGTTGCACTGGAGGGTTCCTCAGATGGACATGAGGAGTTCCTTCCTCAATGGATATTTGGAGGAAGAATCCTACATGTATCAACCACTGGGTTTTTAGGTTCCAAGGAAGAAGCATCTTGTTTGTAGACTAAAGAAGGCTCTATATAACCTGAAGTAGGCACTTAGGGCATGGTACATTAAAAGATCGATAGGTGCTTGGGTGAACATGGGTTCCAATGGAGTCCTTCAAATTCCAATTTGTATGTCAAAAGCATTGGTAATGATATCATTCTACTAGTCATATATGTAGATGACATCATTATTATATGCAGTGAGGTAAGTGTTATTAAATAGGATCAAATATAATATGATTAAATCTTTTGACATGAATGATTTAGGCCTCGGTTGGCAGCAGGCCGAAGTGGGGAAGAAAGCGTGCACAAAGAAGAATGAAAGCTGGAAGAGCAATCGTGGGAGAGAAAGCGTGCAGGAGGAAAGAGACAACTGGAAAGAAGCACAACACACGTGCATGCAAGAAGGAGGCAACAGCTAGAAGGAAGAAAACGCACGCATGAAGAGAAGGAAGACCTAACGACAGTAGTTGTTAGGGTTTTTGTAGGGTTTTTGTAGGGTTTTTGTGTAAATGGTTGAAGAGCCCGATAGATATAAATATAGATACACAGGTATCATAGTAAGGCTTGCTGGAGTTCGGAAGAAGTTCGGTTCACTACCTTTGTAGAGTCCGATTATCTTTATGTAATATGCTTTTGGTGAGAGAAAAATTCTTGTAAGAAATTGAGCTAAGAGGAAGAGAAGAGGTGGATTTTGAGGATTAGATCGTAGGCTGTGGAGCCTGGTGCGACCTAGTTCGCCTCACAGATATCCTACCCATCTGAGAATAATTGTAAGCGCGAAGCACGAGAATTACAGAACTGCCATAATAAGAGAGCCAAGAGCCAAATCTTTGTGGACATAGCCCAGGGGGGTGAACCACGGTAATACCTGTGTAATGTGATGAATGCATACATATACTTGTCTTACTTTTGTTAGTTAAATGTTGTATGCAATGAATGAATGAATTATTATATTGTTGAGTAATTGTTGTTGAGTTATCAAGAGTAGAGACAATGAAGTTAAAGTAGTAAGCGGAATAACAATAGGTCGTAATATAAATCGCAATTAATGGGTTAGAATGTAGATCCTCTATCTCATACTCAATCCTAAGTTGTAAACACTTGAGTATTACAGCCATCCATTTAAAGCTATCTCGGGTGATACTGTGCATTGCATTTTGTGTGTTGCATTGTCTTTTGGTTTACCAGAAGGGCCGATAGTTTTAGGCTTTGTTGGTACCCTTATAGATATGAACCCTGGGTCAACAGTGTAGGTAGTAAGGAAAAGTTGTTCAGCCAAGAAACCAACAAATGGTTCCATTGTCATTGTAAGAGGAACAAGAGAGGACTAAGTATATGAAATCAAATGCATGAGAACAGAATGAGCAAACCCAGAAGACTGATAAGCCACTAGAAGGGAATTTTGAGACTATGGAACCCCACAAAAGAAGAAATCGAAGGCTGGTTGAGAACAAAAGAACTAGAGTTTTCCCAGAAGGATAACAAAAACCCTAGCCCCACACCCTGCAAATATCTGGATAAGTACGTGTTTATTTATTTACACGAAGTCTTTTTCTGTGATTTTCCCCACCTATTGCAGGAGTGGATACCGAGGTTGAAAGATAACCACGCGATGAACCGGATCCGATAGCTAGATTGGACCCCAGTACAGATTGAGCAGTTACAACAGGTGAACAACAAATTCACCCGCACATTCGACTTCTGGCTTGATAGTATGTGATAGACTTCATCACAGAGTTTGTAGTTGACACAACGAAGTCATACAACACATCAGAGAATGAATTTCTATGCGTACCCTGTAGAAGGTACATTTGATCATTGTATACTTCTATTAAAATACTGCTCTATAACAAAGGCGTAATGACAATGGAAGCAGGCAGCTAGACTTCCCTGCATGCATGGGGGAAGGGGGGAAGCACTGACAGAGGAAGGATAAATGGATGAAGGTGAGGCTAAAGGCAAGAAGGAGGAGGAATTCTTGGACCCAATCTTGATGGATGACGACCAGCTTAAGTGGAACCTGGAGTCACCAGGAATGACGTGTAGCGGAGTACCCTACCAATATAAGGTGAATACCAAGAAAAGAGTCGTAGCCACGAGAGAGGTCTTAGCAAGCAATGAAGAAGAGGTAGAGGATCTCCGGGCTATGGAGCATATTGAGGAAATCCTACGCGCAACCTATGAGAGGAAAACAAGAGGCCCAAGAACAGGAGGAAAAGATAGCCATCCTTTCCATATTAATGTCAGTGTGGAACCCATAAACCCATGTGCGACCAATACACCAAAGAGAACACCACCATTTAGACAACCAAAGTTCGAAGGAAGTCCAACAGCAAGAAGTACATCCACCACAGGAGCAACAACTGGAGGAGCTAGTTCAGGCAGTACTAGTCAAGTATCTACACTGCGTGGCGAAGGTAGAAATTCAGTATTTAGAATGGCAAGACATGACCCTACGATCAGATTACCAGAATTTCGAGGAGAAGCAGCAGAAGACCCTGAGAAGCATTTGTTTATTTGTGCAAAGATCTGGGAGGCAAAACAGATCACTAATGAAGATACCAAACTTGTGCAGCTAGCGATCACGCTAAGAGACCGTGCACTAGACTGGTACATGAGTCTAGACACGAACAGTGCCCCTGGGACGATGAGGACACTGGAAGACATTAAGAAGTTATTGATTAATGAGTTCCAGAAGCCGAGCTCAGAGGATCAGTACATGAACGAAATGATCGAGATTAGACAGAAACCAGGAGAGTCTGTATGGGAGATTGACCAGAGATTCAAGCGACTGAAGGGGAAGTTAAAATACTTTATGACCAAGATGCAACATCAACACCTGTTTGTCAACTCACTACTACCACACCTAAAATATCCCCTACGCCAGTAGAAGTTTCAGACGTAGACCGAGGCTCTACAGGCAGCCTTGCAACTGGAAGAGAACCAATATTAATAGACGGACTCAGCTATTGAAGAATTGAAGGAGGATTTGAAGAAACTAACATTTCAGTTGAATCAGAACAAGAACAAGGACAAACGAGAAATTGTTTGGTGCACCACATGAAGGACGGAAGGACACCACAAGAACGAATGTTCAACATTCGCGCAGTACATGGAAACAGGCATGCCAAACCCGCTACCACAGGGAGGATTATGGTGCGAAATATGAAAGAAATCGGGTCACGACCCTTATCACTACACAATGATGCATAAGTATCAGATAGTTCGAAAGAATTCTTATTGAACCTTTTGTAAGTCAGTAGGCCACGACGACAAAGATTGCAAAACTGTGGAGATGATTCGGGAAAGAACATCAGACGCCTATAGGGTACAGGCCAAAATGATGACTGGGCAAGCAGTGCCACAGTTTAATCAAGCCCCAGGTCCATACAACTTGACGCAACAGCAGTACAACACTGTGCAACAACCATACAATAACACATAGCCACAGTACAATCTGGTGCAGCCCTAGTATACTACTGCATAGTATAATCAGACACCATAGTACAACGCACCGAGAGGGGACTGAGCAGGCTATCGAGGAGGAGGACGAGCCAGAGGAGGTTTCGGATGTGGCATAGGATCAGTCACATGTCACAATTGTCAGCAACCGAGACATTATGCACGGGAATGCCCACTGCCGCCAACAACTTGTATGTATTGTCGCGCATCGGACCACGAGACAAAGGAATGCCGGACACTATTAGTAAATATCTAGGAAAAGAGGAACCAGAACAATTAGAACGTTCAATGGATTTCAATCGAAGCAAGGGAGGATGGATGGAACATCAATATAGTCACCAGAGGAGGAACGAAGACAGTGGACGACACAGTCCAACAAGAACCCACACAAAACCAGTGGATAAAGAAGAACATTGAACCAAGGAAGCAGTTTGATGCACCCAAAGAAAAGGATACTTTTAAGGAAGCCTGACAAGAATTTCAGGAGGTAGACATCACGTCGACTTCCATTATGCAACCAACCCATGAAGCCCCAGAATACAAAATGTCGCCATCATTGGATCATACCAAAGGAATGCCACCCAAGGGACAAGTAAGTACTATTCAAGAATTTTTACAATCATGCATCAAAATGTTCAGTGATCCATCATCTGTGAAAATATTGCAAAACATCCTAGAGAAATGTAGCAACGAGACGAAACAAAAGCTAGAACCGAAAATTGTCAATCATCTACACACACGAAGAAGAACAAGTAGGGAATTTAGTTTGAATGCTAACATTGGGGATTTCAATATGGGAGATATCATACTGGACCTAGGATCCGAAGTGAATGTGCTACCCAAGAAAACCTGGCAATGCATGGGAGAGCCAACATTGGGATATTCAAATGTCCAACTAAAACTAGCAAACCAACATAGGTTCCTACCAATCGGGAGACTGAAAGAAGTAATAGTAGATCTTGATGCTGTGCGCATTAAAGAAGATTTTGAAGTCATCGAAATAGTGGATGGCACAACACCGTACCCAACACTACTCGGTCTGGATTGGGCGTTTGAAAACCAGACCATCATTAACTTGAAGACCAGGAAAATGAAATTTGAAACTAGAGATTATAGGTTCATAGCACCACTAGATCCATCATAAGGGGAGAGGTTCGTAGAACCCACTTGCCTGGACTTAGAGGAAATCATCCAGTTGTATAGATCAACTGTGCGCGAGGAGGATTATGTAAACCCAAATACAGACGAGGTACTCAATTGGCGCAGTATTACTTCATGCGCAATAGATTCAAACACTGGATTAGAGAACTGGCATCATATACTACACGAAGTATCCATGAGAAGATGTGCAAGAATAGACCGTGTAGTAGGGTGGATAGGTACATAACTCAAAGAACCACCCAGTTTCCACAGACTGAATGATTTGGAAACATTCTTGACACAATATGAAGATGAAGTACTAGAGAACCAGAGGCTACTGGCACTGGATTTAGCACTCAAGGCCACATCCGCAAGATGGTGGGGCACACACAAAGAGACTATCACAAACTAGTACCAATGTAAGAGATTATTGCGCATAAGGTTCGACACATAACAGAAAAACAACAAACAACAGAGATATGAAGGCCAAGGGGCACCAGCAAAGCACTTGGAGGAATGCGAAATGCTGTGGAAGATGATCCCTCTAGAGGAATGGCCTCACCACTTCATTCACACATTAGAAGGCATACCAATGAACTGGTATATAGATCAGGAACCGCGTAAAGGAACTACAAAATGGACGACATTGCAACAGAACTTTACCATCACTTTCTCGTTTGAGCATGAGAACCCCAACATAGATGCAGCCCTGAAATGGATCATAGGAGTCATATTCATTGAAGAACCAGAAATAGAACTTATTACCAAAGAGCAGCAGCGAAATAAGAAGACAGTCAAGGAACTACTGTCATGTTACCAGGTACAGGAGGAAATACCAGACGAAGATGACCTGTGTGACATTCAGATTGAAGAAATAGAAGATGAAAGAGATGTGAAGGGACCACCCATAGAATCTGAAGTTATTTCCCCGCCAATCAAGGTAAAGAAAGTTAACATCGGAACAGTTGAATATCCCAAAATGGCCATCATTGGAGACTATTAGGGCGAGCCAACAGTAGAAAGCATTACAGATTTGTTGCGTGAGTACAATGACTTATTTCCTACCACATTTACAGAGATGAAGGGTATAGCAGGAGAAATGGGAGAGATAAAGATACCTCTCATACCCGAAGCAAGACCGATTAAACAACGACCATATAGACTGAATCCCATATATAAACACAAAGTTAAAGAGGAAATCGACTAGATGCTTAAATCCATCATAATTGAACCAGTCGAGGAATCAGAATGGATAAGCTCGATGGTCGTACAGGATAAGAAACAAGGAAGAGGGATTAGGATATGCGTCGATTTGAGGAAATTGAACGAGGCATGCCTACACGACCCATTCCCTACACCATTCACAGATGAAGTGTTAGAGAATGTGGGGGGACATGAAGCTTACTCATATACTGATGGATTCTCAGGTTACCATCAGATTAAGATAGCACAAGAAGACTGATACAATACCACATTCACGATGGAATGAGGATCGTACCAATATAAAGTCATGCCCTTTGGACTGAAGAATGCACCAACAATCTTCTCCAGAGTGGTTATCGCAGCATTTAAAGAATTCATCCATCAGTTTCTCGAAGTATACCTGGACGACTGGACAATCTATAGTCTATTGAAAGACCATGTGGAAGTTTTACGCTTGATGCTAGAACGATGTAGATAGTGTCAGATATCACTAAACATAAATAAATGTATATTTGGAACACTGTTTGAGATACTATTGGGCCATATAATATGCAAACAAGGGCTATTGGTCGATCCGGTAAAGATCATAGTCATCGTTAATTTACCAGCGCCAAAAACAGTCTGTCAACTACGAGCGACGTTAGGACACACAGGATACTATCGAAAATTCATCAAAGGATACACGCAGATCGCAACACCAATGGAAAATCTGCTAAGGAAGGATATAAAGTACCAATGGAACAATGAGTGTCAACACGGTCTGGATACCCTGAAGGAGAAGATGGTCACTGCACCAATATTAGTATTTCTGGACTGGGGAAAGACATTCCATGTGCATGTAGATGCATCAACGATAACACTTGGAGATATCTTGGCGCAGCCAGGAGCAAGAGACTTGGATCACCCAATAGCATTCGCAAGCAGAAAACTATCTGATTCAGAACAGAACTATAACACAATGGAAAGAGAAGGCCTAGCTATGGTTTACGCACTTCAGAAGTTCATACACTACATGTTGGGAAATATTTTTAAGATGTTTACAGATCACTCAACCCTCAAATACCTAGTCAACGAGCCAATGTTGGGGGGGGATAATTTGTTGATGGTTACTATTATTTCAGGAATTTGACTTCGAAGTAATCGTTAAACCAGGAAAACTAAATGTAGGACCTGACCACCTATCACAGGTCACAAATGGAGAAGAACCCACGAACTTAGAAGACAACTTTCCAGATGCACAACTATTTTTCGTACATATTGTTGATGAATACTTCGCAGAGATCATCCAGTACTTGAGCACAGGTACCACACCACAAGATTATACCACTGCGTAGAAGAAGAACCTGGTAGTTCATGCAACCAATTATCAATTGATTGCAGGACATCTATACAAAATGGGCGCAGATAGCATTTTACGAATATATGTATTGGAGCACGAACGATCAAGAATTCTAGCAGAATCCCACGAGAGATTAGCAGGAGGACACTACGCAGGAAAAACAACCGCACAAAAGGTACTCCATGCAGGATTATGGTGGCCAACCATTCACAGAGACTCGAAAGATTATTTTCAGAGATGCGATGTCTATCAAAGGGTAGGCAAACCCAACAGAAGGGACGAGATGCCGCTATGAACACACGTGGCATTACAAGCATTTCATAAATGGGCAATAGAATTTGTGGGACCAATTAACCCACCAACCAAGAGAACAGGGGAAAGATACATCATCACTGCGACGAAATACCTAACAAGATGGGAGGAAGCCGCACCAGTAAAAGACTGCAGCGCAAAGACCGTTGCACGCTTATTATTCAAACAAGTAATTACTAGGTTTGGATGCCCAAGAGTTTTGATGAGAAACCAAGGCACGCATTTCATAAATATCACCATCCGCGTGATGCTCGAGGAATTTGAATTTCACCACCAGAGAAGTACACCGTATCACCCACATGCAAATGGCACAATAGAGGCCTTTAACAAAATTATAGAGAACGCACTGACCAAGATCTATAACGTCAACAGAGACGACTGGGACCTCAAAGTACCAGCAATATTATGGGCGTATAGGATGACATGCAAGAAGTTGATAGGGCACACACCTTTCAAACTCGTCTATGACCAAGAAGTGGTAGTACCACTAGAATTTTTAATACCCAGCTTACGCATAGCCGCTATCACACAAATGACAGAACGCAGCACAATACAGGAAAGACTGAATCAACTGTTAGTAATGGAGGAAGACCGAATCCTGGCAGGATTCCATCAACAATTGCAGAAGGCCAGAGACAGAGCATGGCATGATCGACACATTAAGAAGAAAACTTTTACGGAAGGAGATCTAGTATTGCTCTATGACAGTAAGTCGTTTCAGCACCCAGGAAAGCTGAGAATGCATTGGTTAGGACCATACGAGGTCAAATATGTAATAGACGGAGGGGTTGTACAATTAAGACATTTAGCAAGCCCAGACCTCAGAGGAATGATCAATGGGAGCCAATTGAAGTTGTACAAGGACAACCGACCACCCACCGCGCAGTAAAATAAAAATAAAAAAAAGCGACAGGACGCTCGAAACACGAATGCAGTTAAGGCAAGAACAACGGTTACATGCCTAAGACAAATGAGTGGGAAACAAAGAGTCGGCAAAAGCAGGATGATAGGACAACAATAATAGAAATTAAAGCACAACAAGGACTGATGGAACGTCACATTAAACACGCCAACTCAAAACAACAAGAGAAGCGTAACGAAAAGTACGAAACTGTTGCAGATGCATTGAACCCACAATTATGGTGCATTAATCACGTCATGGAGGAAGCGTCCATGATAAGCTTCATGACAAGACCATACAACACGCGAGCACGAAAACAACTTGTCTATTCGCAAAAGGAGAACATAGAGAGAACAACAACATTTTGAACAACCAGAGTGAGACCACAGAGCTCAGCACAATGTTCTAAAGTCAACAGAGGTTCCACACTCACCACTATGACACCACCAAAGTCCGTCGAACCAGGTCAAACCACTAGACCAACCAAAGTTCAAACTAGGTCACGAGGACCACTGGAAGAAAACGAGCAGCAACAACCAGAGATCGTTGATATTGATGAGATACCATCCCCAGAGATACCACCGATGAACCCTACAACGATACTGGAGGAGATTCAACAGCCACAAGTAGAGGCCATGGAAGAGGACACACAAGCAGAGGTGCGGGAACCTCAGAATGAGGAAACTGAACCCCAACAAGAAGTACAACCAGAAAGCACTGAACCAACCATGGAAGGTAACGATACAACACAGAATCAAGGATCAGAAGGGAAACCAGACGAGGTGCAGGTCCTGTTATCGCTCAGTTTGTAGGATAGGTTTAAGTAGCTTGAAGGCAAGGCTCAAACTGGCGTGACATGAGTTTCCCCACCCACTGTCACCTTGATGGGGAGCTCTTTCTATTCAGGGTGGCTAATCCCAAGGGAGACGTCCCTAGTAATCTGGGGTTTGAAGGAAAAGGATCAAGGGTTTAAGACTCAAAGGTTAAGGTAAGCTTTCCCTTCACAGATCACTGCCAAATGGATAGTCAAGGATGAAGGTATTCCACTGAGAAAGGCACCTATTTGCGAGACAAGGCAAATGAAACTAAAATGTGCATACAGTGGTCAGTGCTTCAAAATATTAATGACTATCTTTAATACATATGAACAAATAATAAATGTAATTATTGACGAAGTCAATGATTTCAATTAGAGCTTATGTTTTATAATGTCACTTCCTCAATAAATACAAAAGAGATATTGGCATTCAATGTATAAAATCAAATCCTTGTATTATCACAATGCAACAAATGAGCTCATACATAAATATTGTTGTTGCGTCACTATGCAAATTAAGGGTGACGTCAGCCTTAGTTCTAAGTTAGTTTTAAGAGGCAAAGGTGTGGACGTTTTGCAAATCAATTCAATGAAAGCAATCTATACCTCAATGCCAAATCAAGAGGTGACAATACCACAACGTTTTAAACCAAACAAGAGTTCAAACAGGTATGACGTCACCTTAAGGTTAGGGTTAGGTTAGCTAGACAACAAAGTGAACGTTTTGCCTTTTAAGCCAATGAAATTGCTCAACACTTATATGTCTATCAATGGATGACCTAGCCGCAAGTTTTAGACCAAACAAAAGTTCAAATAGGGCAAGACGTCATCAACAATTAGGGTTAGTAAATTCGCTAGGGTTAGTTAAGGTTTCAATTTAAGAGTTTGAAAAAGGTTGTTCTTAACACAAAGATCTCAACGTTTTGGTTTTAGACTAGTGCCTTGGGTTAATGGAGTCAAATGGAGAGAGACTAAAGGCTTGGAAAGACTTAAACTTAAGGACAGGAGAGTTGGGTTTGATGGTGCTGCAATGGCAGGGCCACCAAATCAAAACCCTAAGGGGAGGAGGCTCATTCCGGTGTAGCTAAAGCTAGGCCTCATGCTCCTCCCTCTTTCCTT
>JZKD02S2270371.1:11092-24485 GCA_000966675.3 Picea glauca | reverse complement strand
CAAAATTTAGCGTGCACACCTGCACACTAACATTTTTTTGGGCGGCACCGAAATTTAGCACGCACTCCTGTACACTAACATTTTTACATGTGGCACCAAAATTTAGTGTGTGCAGTGATACGTTTTACCTATCACAAGATTTTCACTGCACATTATGCATTTTATTGTGCCCACCTGTGCACATTCATTTTTATGAGCATCAATTCCTCATGAATTCCATTGCAGGAATTGGGGATTTTTCTTAGCTTTTTCCCCAATTTACCATAGGCACTCTACAACCATGCAATATGTTCAATTTCACCCCGATAACACCAAATCAACCTCTACAACAATAAATCGTTGTGGGTTGAAATTTCTGGAATGAATTTACCCAAAATCAATTCATGAATTGAGAATTTTAATTACTAAATTCGCTCCATCTGTCATGGCTTCACTGTAACTTCAAATTCGACCAATTTCAGGTCTGAATTTGTTGGAACAGATATAAAACTAGTAATATCTCACCACTTTTACGAATTTCTCAATTTCCGCATGAATTTAGCAACGTAAATTGGGGCTTTTCCCAATTCTACGTCGTTGCCTCTAAATTTTACTATGGATGCTCTGCAACTCAAAATTTGGCCACTTCGAAATAAATCCTCTATGACATTTCTCTTCAACTCAAATTTGTCGGCCCATCCAGGATCAGTGTTAAAAACTGAAGATCTAATACAATTTTGTAAAGTCCTCGACCATCCATTCTGGGCCATGCTACGCCAGAGAACTCTTTTTTTCTCTCTGCAGAACATACTGTAACATACCTAGCATCTAATTGATCTTTGCTACATAAAATTTTCAAACTGCATGCAATTAAATTATATACACATAGAACTCTTGTGGAAGCATTTATGTATAAAACATAAACATACAAATACATCTGTAAATACATGGATTCACACTGAAATAACAATAAACGTATGCATGCATCATATACAAACAATACCCATAAAAATAAATAGAGTTATAACCACACATATGATAACCCATAAAAATACACACATAAATAACAATGTAGCATGCAAATTTATCACAAAATTGACACTTATATTGGTAAGAATGTCACCAACTGCATGTAGACCTTCCATGAACCTCGTAGACTTAGACCACATTGTTCATCACTCTCAATAGTGAGTCACTACCGAGCTAGGACTAAAGTCCACCCAGGTAAAGGGATTCCTAACTAGGCTAAAGGCTCATAGACAACAGGAAAGACTCTGTCTTAAGTGCCAACTCAAACTAACAACCTCCAGCCCCTCATTCCCCACATGCCTGTCCCACCCCCGGAAGTGTGCCCCTTCTCTGCTCAACAGTCTTTCAACTACCCCACTTCCTTTTCGGGTTTCAGCAACAGGCCGGACATGAAGTCTTAGAGCACTATAGCCGCAGTTTAACACCTTTAGAAAATCGATTCCTAACAATTCTCTCACCCAGAGAGAAATTGTTCACAGGCCTGAAAACCCACCTCTTCAATATCACATGGACCTGACAACCTACTTCTTTAGTCCAGCTCCCAAGCTAACCATCTACATGAATAGAAAAATGGCTATGGACACAGGTTCAGTTACGGTGATGATGGTATGAAGGATAGATCAATGGTGTGTCAATACTCATGGGTGATTGACTGGATGACTGAATGATGGATTGAATGATGGGAAGAATGATGGAAAAGATGATAGGAAATGAACTAAGTCCCAATAATATGTATGCATGTCCCCAACTTGACACTTGTCATGTTGGGAGCTACTTTGGCCTACCTGACCCCAACTTTATAACTTAGGATAAAATAATTATCCATACTTTATGATTTAAGAAATATTAATATAATATTCCTTTTTGGCTTAAGCTCCATAGCTTATCCCTTTTCCTTAAATTTTATCCCTCACTTTCCCTAACTAGTGGATTTTAGTCCCCCATCTCTTTTATCGTGGTCGGTCTACGCGCAACGATGTATTTTATATTAATTATGATACATATACAAAAAAAGGTGCATTGGCCTTTAACATCTAGGCTCTCCGACCTAATCAAAACATAAGCATCCTAGATTATAATAACTGGCTCACCAGCCTATAAAACATAGCATTTACATAAAGGCTCATTGGCCTAACAATCGTGTGCACTTAAGATCTTGCACGTGGTATCCTAGAATGTGCGCACTTCATCATTTTACTATACAGTACATGTGTGCACTATACCATGAAATGTGCATACAAAATGATTTCAAACAATTCACCACCTTAAGTACATTTGCATTTACATTTACAATTAGGTTCGACCTACAAATATTACATTAAATGCCCAAAATATGATCATATCCAATGTTGAAAATGTCTCGTCATGTCTCTCCTTCAGTCGATGGATTGATTGAGGTCATGATATGAAGATTTTCATTGATACTCTCTTGTAAAAGATATGACACCGATCGATCTTACCATACAATGCTGACATGGAAAAGCTGACTCAAAGGTGTGACTAGGACCTAGATAACCAAGAATGACTTAGGATAGAACTAGACTATA
The DNA here is from genome assembly GCA_000966675.3 of Picea glauca. Classification (NCBI taxonomy): domain Eukaryota; kingdom Viridiplantae; phylum Streptophyta; class Pinopsida; order Pinales; family Pinaceae; genus Picea; species Picea glauca. Next base: position 21,930 of record JZKD02S2270371.1, on the reverse strand, counting down.
CAACCTTCTTACCTGGTAGAGACAAGTGGCGTTTGAGATCAATGTCTTAATTTTCTCATGTTAGTCGGAGTTAGGACTTTCCTTAAGCTAGTCGTTCTAAAAAAAACCTTATTTTGTTGATGTCAAAAAGTGCCAAGGATCAGTGAACAGTGATAAGTCTATCAAAGAGCTCTCAGATCGGCTCCCTCAAAAAAGTTTCGATGTCAAAAATGCATCGGGGATCAGCGATCGGGAATATATTTATCATGGTGAAAATGTTTGTTGTGATCTTTCTGTTTTTTTCCCGATTCCGATAAAGTGCATCAGGTATCCGCTATCGATGATTTCTTTTCGTTCTTTGTTAACATATGTGCTCCCCATATTTTACCTATGTCGAAGTGGAATCGACTATCTTTTTAACCTTTATGCGAAAAGCTTAGCGCAAACCAAAACATCCTTCTGTCGATGCTGATGAAGATTGATGTTGGAAAACTATTGTTTTCTGAGTGGTTCCTCTAATTACTTAAATTCTTTTCGATGTTGAACATGAGCGTGTTGGGTGCAGTTTTTGGCTGTCGATTCTTAATTCTAGTGTTAAGGTATTTTAGTCATGGGGCTTCATAAGTTCAAACAAAATTGAATAGGTGATAAGAGACATGAAAATAAGAAAATAAAAAATATTTCCCAAGATTAAATTGAATGAGACAGTGCAAAAGGTCAAGTGGTACCCAAAAAGTAAAAAAATTAATAAGGCTTTTTAGGGTGTGTTGAGTGCTCAACAAATGGTGACTTATTGGGAAAAAGAAAAATCTTTGTTCCTACCTCGGGCTCAGTTGATGAAAAACATGGTTAAGAACATAACTAGTGTTTTATTAGAGCCTCTTTTATCCTTGCATTTGAAATTCCCTGGTTGGTGCATCTGGGCCTGCCTGTGGGGTTTCAACCTTTATTCCACCTTCGTTTTCTGTAACCATGACCCATGCCCTCTTTTGAAGAGAGTTGAGTAAATTATTCACTGGCACCAAGCCCTTTTATTTATCATCATTTACTTTCTACGGTGTTTCTCTGCTGCCAACGAAGATCCATAGCCCCAATGGAGTCACCCCGATGTTAGAGACCTTTCTCTGCTTTCAACGATCATCCATAGCCCCAGTGAAGTTATCTGCATACCCTCTCCTAATTTTCACTCATTTGATACAATTGATTTCATTTCTCTAGGATTCCCTGAGGGAGTGGGAAAGGATGACATTTGTTATTTGCAAAAATGAGATGGTTAACGTGAATTTTTTTCTAGCTCTGTCTTGAGGTGCATGTAGTCCTTTCCATCTTACCACCTTTCGCTCCAGGTTTTAGCATACCACCAAGAAAACACTTCATCACTTTTCCAAGGTTGTTCATTTGCACAAGTTAGATAGAAAAATCCTTTAAAACAGCTGCAGGTCTCCCAATGCTTCTTGTGTTGTATGTAAGTGATGATTCGGGACAGAGTTCATCATATCACATAAATTGAGTTCAACCAATGTCTTTATAAACACAAACTTCAAAAGCATAGAATTACTATAGAAAGAAACAAAAAACAAAACAAAATGTACTTTACAATCATCCTACCTAAAAACAAAACATCATCAAAACACACATTTTTTAAAACGAAAATATTGTTTTAGGGCTTGGATATTCACCAGGAGGGCGCCAAGTCCCCCCCTCAGATTTTGCAATTGATACGTTGCTACCCCAATTTTCTCGTCTACTTGAAAAGGTATGAGCCATAGATTATGAAACTTCAAAAGTTTCCCCTTCAGTTCATTTGCTCTATCCCATTTTAGCACTAAGTCTCCTACTTCAAAATTATTCTCTTTGGCCTTATGTTTATCAAACCACCTTTTAACTATTTGTTGATGAGATATGAACTTTGATTTTCCTTTCTCCTTTTCTTTTTCCGTCATGAGGAGGGTATAAATCCTTTGTTTATAATTGATGAGGGTTGTCCTCTAGAATCCTAATCAAGCTGAAGAGATGGAAGATATAGTCTGTTCAAGAGAATGGCTTCATGTCTGTATACCAGAAAGTATGGGGAATTCCCTATATCTTCCTTGGGTGTTACTCTATCAACCCATAAATCATTATGAAGTGAACTATGCCAATTCCTCTGGTTTTCTACAACTGTGTTCTTTAAAATCCTCATTAGGTTCTTCCACTGAACCTTGTAATAAACTGTTTTTCTATGAATTGGATCACAACCTTTTCATTTACATGAGTCATAGGGATGGCCTCTGGCCATTTTTTGAAATAGTATGTGGTAGTCAGTATGTATCTATGTTGTTTTGAATAACTTAGTGTAATTTATCCTATGATATCTAACTCCCACTTCTCAAATGGCCTGGAGACAGCCACAGGTTGGAGTGGGACAACTGCTCTCTTTTCCTTCCCCACGCTCATTTGACAAGTTTTACAGTTTCTAGCGTATGTATGAGCATCCTTGAATAGGGTAGGCCAATAATAGCCATCTCTCAGTATTTTGTGAGTGATGGTGTTCCCTGGGAAATGTCCACCTGTAGGACCATCATGTAGCTCCTTCATAACCTTGTCTTCATCTTCGTGTTCGAGACATCTTAAAATTACTCCATCATAATTAACATGGAAGAGAATCGAATTTATGAGATGATATTGTGTTGAATTTAACTTGAGATCTCTCCTTTCCCTAGGGTTTAGGTTTTCTGGCCAAGTCCCATGATGAAAGAGATAAGTTAGTTTCTCATACCAAGACTCCTTCCCTGGGGAGACGTATGAATCTTCACCACACCATAATTCCAGTTCATTCTCCCATCTGGGGTCTTCATTTACTTGGTCCTAGGATCTAGCTGCGACTTTACATAATTTGTGTCCCTTAACCAGTTTAGAAGGTTTTGTATCTATATCAAATTCTTGGACTACTTTCATCGAGTTTCTTCTTCTCTCCCCTATCTCCTATTGAGTGAATAGGGATCAGATTGTGGGATGAGGCACAATGACTTTTGTATGTTTCTTTAGGATGTAATATATGAAGTGTTTCACTGCCTTGTATACTACATAAGCATGTTTTTTAATAGAAGGGTAATTTAGTTCGGCGTCTTGGAGATTAGTTTTCATAAATGAGATTGGATCCTCATTGTTTTCATCATCCCTCTTAGTCAATACTGCAGCTAACAATTGGTCAAAGGAAAAAGTATAGAGGAAGAAATATTTGCTAAAGTCGGGACTTCGCAACACCGAGGCTTGAGATATTGCAGCCTTAATATTGTTGAAAACATTTTTTCATTCATGATCCCACTTAAATTCAACATCTTTGTGGATCATTTTTTGTAGGGGTTTGATAGTTTTAGAGAAATCGGGGGTGAACTTCCTCACAAAATTGATTTTCCCAAAGAAGGATTGCATATCCTTTTTGTTGTGGGGTAATGGAAGCTAAGCTATAGCGCTAATTTTTTTTGGTTCTATGCAAATTCCTTCTTGAGATGTAATATGACCTAGAAGTTTACCTTCCTCAACACCAAAAATATTTTTCTTAGGGTTTAGGGATGTACCGTATTTCCTACACCTTTCAAAAATTTGGGTTAAGTGTTGGATGTGATCTTTTCTATTCTTTGAATACACAGTCACGTCATCCAAATAAAATACTACACATCTGTTGATTAGTCCCTAAAATTCTATGTCCATGGCCCTTTGGAAGGTTTCCCCTGCATTGATTAACCCAAAGGGCATGCATTTATAAGAAAAGGTTCCCACTTGGTTCGAAAGGTAGTTTTCAAACGATCTTCCTCTGAAACTAGAACTTGGCTATAACCTAAAAAGTCGTCCAGTAGGGAGAAAATATTAGAACCAAACATGGTCTACAAGAGTTGCTCCATCGGTGGGACTGGGTAGTTTTCCTTTTCTGAAGCTTTGTTGAGGTTTCTGAAGTCTACACATAGGTAGATTTCCCTAGAATGTTTCCTCAAAGGAACCAAATTTCCTACCCATGTGGAGTGTCTAAACTGGAAGATAATATTAGCATCTAGTAATTTCTTTAACTCCTGACACATGAGAGGCTCCATGGATTGGTGGTACTTTCAGAGCTAAGGGTTTCACTCTGGGCTTTAACGAGATTTTGTGTTGAATGATACGAGTATAATAAGATTTCAGATCTCAGTAGGACCATGCAAAGGCATCTTGATATTGTCTGAAAAGTTTGAGATAGGCCTTCCTTTCCTCTTTAGATAATTTCTTGTTGAGATTTATGTTCTTGGGGTTTTTCGGGGTTCCTAGATTTATAGTCTTGTACATGGGATGGGAACTCCCCTTATTTGTGTTCGTTGACCCTTTAAATCTTTCCCTTAAGTCAAAAAGGTTTTCTAAATTGGCTACCCCTTTCGGTAACATGTGAGACCTTGGTTTGTCAGTCGGTTTAGCTATATGAGAATTGGTTTTTATTAATTTCTCCTGAAATACTTCATCATCAATAGCCAGGTCTTTAAAATTATCCTGATTGGTCAAACATTTTATGATCTCTTCATCTCCTTCAAAGACCTTCCAATTAGAAATATTGTTGGGCACCAATGGTTTGTAGAGTAGCTCCATAGTGAACCGAGAGGCTTCATAGTATTCTAGAGGTTTGTAGAGTAGCTCCATAGTGAACCGGGAGGCCAGAGAGTCAACACGAGTGTTCTTTGTGCTGGGGATCATTGTAACTTTAAAGGCCTCAAAATGTTCTATTAGTTTGTGTACTTCATGTTAATAATTCCTCAGGTGGGAAGAGTTTCAATGTATAGTGTTCCTTACTTGTCGAATGATGATTTTAGAATCTCCAAACACCTTCAATTATTTAACGTTTAAATCTATGGCTTTATTTATCCCTTGTAATAGAGATTCATACTAGGCAGTGTTGTTTGTGCATTCAAATACTAGTTTGCACGCCAGGAAATTTCGTTTACCTTTTGGCTCAATGAGGATGCACCCTGCCCCTAACCCTTCTTGTGATTTAGATCAATCAAACTATAAGGTCCAAATTTGCTAGAAAAAACCATTAGTTTTCATTTTTCTACCACTTTCCTCCTTTCCTCTTATTTGTTATGTGGTTATTAACACCGGTTTTTGACATAAGAGGGTTTCCTCTGCCTTCATTGGTAAATTTTTATTGAAAGATCATTTCGGAGTTTTGAGTAAGAGGGACATCAGATGAGAGGGAGGAGAAATTCCCGAAATCGAAGTCACAGGAATAATTGCCTAACACAGGGAAATCTGTTGAGGAAGGTTTGTTGAGGCTTTCTAGGTTGGTGACAGTATGTTTCAGATATCTTTCCCTATTGATCCTGATCATATTCATGTGTCCCTTTAATGGCAACCAAATTTGAGACCAGTATGTACTAAAGTGTTTGTTTAAATTCTCAAACCAATCTCAACTAAATAGAAATCCATAAGCTTCTAGGATATCTACTACAATGATGTCAATTACTTGAACAAAATTTGGGTGTGTCACTATCCTAATCATGACATCCTTGAGTTCTCTCATGACTTTCACTTGGGTTTTGTCTAGTTGTATCACATGTTTATATCTTTTCAGAGGGGTTGCATTTAGTTTCTTGTATATATATAGTGATATAACATTAGAGGATGCCCCTGAGTCAACCAAACAATTATGGAGGTTTCTGTTGAAGACATCAAGTGTCAAAAGGAATGGTGGGACAAAAGGCTTTCCCTTATTATCTTCAGAGCAAGTGTTCATAGTTGGTTTATGTCTTAGATCTGAGAGGGGTGGATTTTCTCCTTGGTTAGTTATTGTTGTAGGATTTTCTACCGACCTTAGTGCTTGTAACATAAATTCCTTTTGCTGAGGGATTCTACACATATCCATAACTGATATATTTTCCTTCAATTTTTTCAAATCTTCTACTATGTATTATTCTATCTTGGGTGATTCTCGAGTATGGATGTTTATAGGGTTTATTCAGGAAACAAATGGTGCTTTATGGTGATCGGGTGTTGGATTTTATCCCAAGGTTTGGGAAGTATCAAGTTCATTTAAGATAGGTTGACCCCTACTTCGTTTTTGCACAGCCAAGACCTCTATAGGTAGTTTTTGAACCTCAAATAGCTCATCAAAAGGCATTGGTAGGTCAGGATCCCATATCAGCATGGTTGTTTCTTCTGGTGGATCAACTTCTTCCTGATCAACAATATCCATATTTGAGCCGCCTAATTGTTCGGTAAGGGAAACCTTGTCCAGAAACTAGTTCTCCATCAAATTCATGGCATGCACCCATTGTGGGCAGTCTCTTTCAGAGTGTTTCTCTTAGTGATAGATGCAGAAAGATTCATATGCTACATTTCATAGGTCGATTTTAAGTTGTCTGGGGAAGGTTCAATTTCTTTAAATGGTGGATTTATTTTAAAAAAGGGTTTATATTGCCTCTGGCCTTGGTTTCCTTCCCTTGCACTTCTTTTGATGTCTATGATTTTGTTCAAAAACTTCTTAACCATGCATTGTAGGTATTCTATGCCTCCACTTCCCTTTTTGGGACCTTCTTATGTTTGTTTCCCTAGGGATATTGTGAACAAGAGTCCTCTCCTGGGAGGACGTTGAACTTCCMTCTTAATTGATGAGACYTGTCCTTCTTTACATCCCTTCATTTGGAATTCTATTGTCTTGGATTCTTCAAAATTCTCAGCTAAGGTTGTTTTGGMARCCCTCTTCATAAACATGGAAATGGAAGCTGGGAGAGCATTAGTGTATACTTCGATTTGCAACTCTTGAGTGGGTTTAGCTTCGGGTTGAATTTTKTTCAGSATAGTGGTGAATYGTTGATTAAAGTCTTTAACCTTCTCCTTTGAACTCATGGTGGTGGTGAACAACTCAACCATCAAAGCTCCTRTAGTGGTTTCTTCTACAAATTTATCCATAAAATCCTTTTGAAACTTCGGCCAACTAGTTATGGACCCTACAAGTAAGTTAAAATACCAAGTGGAGGCYGAATTCTCAAAAGTATAGGGRAAAAGTCTGCATACTATGTCTTCATATTGGACATTCATTAGTTTGATAGCTAGTATGAATTTTTTGATATGGTCTTCARGAAATCCTGAGGTTTCAGGGTCAAATTTAGGGAGTAACTTTTCTAGATGTYAGGGAAGGTTATKTACTCGTTCRAAGATGKACAAAGMATCTCTGGAAAACCAAGGTTGATTATTCTAAGGTGGTGTTATCTTCCATGTCATMTGACTMTGAAACTGAGCATTCTGAGTTAAACCCTTCCACGTYGGAAAAATCATYGTGCTCAGAGAAGTTATCGGCTAGTTTATCGGGGATTAGATTAAGAGGGTGTTCAATTTYGGTAAGGAAGAAATCTATCATGTCTTCTACTATGTGAATGAATACCTAGTTGAGGSTGTCAACCATTGGTCTGCTCACTTGTTTTCTTCAAGGAAGTAACGGAGCTAAGGGTAGCACTCCAATTTGTCGGGCATAAGATCTTGTGATTCTTCTAAAATGGTTCAACCCTCATGGGGAAGAGTGTAAAGTATTTTAGGGAATAAGTGTTCTTCCTCTTGCTAGGGTGAGTTACTCATTTTAGAAGTACTCAGTGTGTGTGGGTTGTCTTGAGAATGACTATCCATGTATGTGGGCTATTTTGAATCTATAGGTCGAGTGAAATATTATATCAAAAGTATTGTCAACCATTCATTCTTTAGGACCTCTTTCTAGCRCCAATTCTATTGAGGGGTCCTAAATCCCTTTAACTCAACAGTAGMAACCAAACATGCCACCAAGGACCAATTATACTCTACATCATTTAATGGTGGAATTATTATCCATATCTATGTGAWGTGACCAATTAATYGATGGTCTTTACGTAGTGATATACATGATATCTTCTCAYGAAAAATCCTCCTTCAGTTTGACCGWTCTCKTTTTTGTGTTTTTCTCTTATAGGTGGGTCTGATACAAGATATGTGATGGTATAAACCAATTGGGTAACAAGGGGAGAATACCTAACAACTAATGAAGGATACTCTTGGGATAACSCTCGTACTAAAGCATGCAGACAATGATTCTTACACCTACAACAAGCCTAGTACTAATACATTAACCTGTTGGTGTTCCAATTATTGATTGAGATACAATTATCATAAGAAGACATACATGCAATAAACAATGGAAATAAAATTAGTTTCCTTATCTCTAATCATTGATCACACATTAACACATGGAGTTACTTTTCATCATTAGAGACAAGAAATATAAAAATATTGAATCACATAACTTATCAATAGATTCAGAGGCTCTTACTCATTACTGCATCCATTCATGAGATAAAATCAGAAAGAATTCTTCTTCAGATATAATGACACACGCTTTTGATGAAAAATAAACACAAACTTGCCTCTGGTCCTAAACACGAATTCTCAATTAAGGTAGCTCCAAAATAGTTCTTTACAAATCAAAAAATGAGGGTCTTTGCAAAAACCATCGAGTCTTTATAACAAGTCATCCTCTTATTTATAACATATTATTAAATAAAAATAAGTATCAAAAGTGCAATCTAAGTAAAACAAAACATCACCACATGGCGCTTTCATCTCTCATTATTATAAAAGTCATCAAATGGTTTCACTTGAGTGGATGACTCTTCTCATACTTTGACCATTTGACAAAGAGTTCATCGCAAGTGTTGGCATACGAGAATCTTTTTTGGTCCATCAAGACCGAAAGGATCTCTTTTATCTCCACTGCTCATGCCCGATACTTGACTACTTTAGCACTTAACTATTGTAACACTGTCCAATCCTTGATCGGGTGCTCCATGAAATGTTGTACTTGACCCGGTGCCATGTTTGCCACCTTTTCTATCTCTTCATCCCACGATGAGTCTTGTTCGGTATGTAGTTTGACTATGTCATGCAAGTCGACAAATTCATCAGGTGTACTGAATTCTGGTAGGTTGATGTCTCTCATTACCTGATTGATGTTGGTCCAACTCATTTTGAAATCGAACCATTTCTCTTGGATTTCTTGATGAGTTTCTTGGGCCATTTTCACCTAGTATTCAACCATCATTTTATGTGGTCAATGTTGTTGTCCCTTAGTACCCAAAAGCCATGCCCTTCAGTGTCTCAACCCTGTTAAAATATGTTGATGCAATCTATCCTTTCCACTGCTTGGTGGGATTTCTCATACCATATTTCCATGTCCTTGCATGTATCCAGTACCATAAGAGTGTCTTCTTGGAAATTGACTATCCCTGTAGTTAAAATTTGCAACTCATTCATAAATTTACTATAGGCATCTTGGAATTCGTTTCTCATGAACATCGTGGCCTATGTGGAGTCCTGATAATATTTCTCCAAATGGTGTAGATGCTCCAACTACTTCAGGGAAGTGACCAAATACTCTTCATCCTTCCTCACTCTATCTGGGGTGGCATCTGTGATTTCCATCCCCGCACCGATAAGCTCGGACATATTGGCATGCTCCATACAAATTAATTTTTCCTTTGTGGTGATGAGGATGGAGTTGTCCAGAGTAAGAATCCTCCTATTGGTGGTTCCTTTCATGATGGATTTAATCTTTCGGTTGTAGGAGATGGATTGTATATCGACAACCTCATCCACGGGTTCCGGGATTTGTTTCTCTCCCCAGGTAAGTCTGTTTCCTAGGCTCTCGATGATATAAATGTTGGAAGGTTTACAGTTGAGAGTAAGCTTATCATTGATGGCAAGAACAATAATGGAAAAGATCAACAATGACAAGAACAACGATGGCAAAGAACAGCGATGGCAAGAACAACAATGGAAAAGATCAACGATGGCAAAGAACAACAATGGAAAAGATTACCGATGGCAAAGAATGGTGATGGAAAGAATAGAAAAATCGTGAAGTGACGAAATGACAAGGTGGACGAAATCGCGAAGCAGTGAAATCACAAAGTGGAGAAATCGAGAGAAGATCTGGGCTGTAGGATCTGGGCTATCTATGAAGGACCAATAGCCATTAGATATGGTGAAGATGCAAGGTGGATAGGACATTTGTGGACCGTTGGATCAAGAGGACATGTGGTGAAAGATCAGAGCACCATAAAGACTCCATTTCGGAGTTTCACAGGTTGGGAAATTCAAAAGAAAGAGGCTCGAATTCGCGATATGTGAAATCGCGAAACTATCTTAGCCATCGGATCGATTTTGATCTAGACCATTGATCCGACTCCATCTCAAATTTCTACCTATCGCAACTTGGAGTGACAAGAACCTCCATCAAAGAACTCATGAGATATGAAATTGAAATTTAATCACAGTCGTCAGATCAAGGTGTGATCTGGACTGTCGATCCAACTTTATTTCGGAATATCGCTTATCGCAAGTTGGAGTGTCAAGGGCCTTCATCGAATAACTCACAAGATGCAAAATTGTGATTTAATCATAGCCGTCAGATCAAGGTTTGTTCTGGACCATTGATCCAGCCTCATCTCGGAGCTTCGCGACTCATGACCTGGAGAGGCAACAAATATAAACGTCGAATTTGCGATATGCGAAATCATGATTTAATCGTAGCCATCAGATCAAGGTTTGTTCTTGACCATTGATCCAGCTCCATCTCAGTGTTAATTTTTCAAAATCCCACCCAGTTTAAGTCTCACTGAATTTTCTACCAAATTTAAATGCCAAATTCAGTTTCAGCACTGTTTCATCATATGCTACAGCGGTGTTTCAGCATCTGCTCACAGTGGTGTTTCAGCATCAGCATATGCTATAGCCTGGTGTTTCAGCATCTTCTCACAGCGGTGTTTCAGCATCAGCATATGCTACAGCCTGGTGTTTCAGCATCTGCTCACAGCGGTGTTTCAGCATCAGCATAT
>JZKD02S2270371.1:0-11082 GCA_000966675.3 Picea glauca | reverse complement strand
AAACACTTCATATATTACATCCTAAAGAAACATAAAAAAGTCATTGTGCCTCATCCCACAATCTGATCCCTATTCACTCAATAGGAGATAGGGGAGGGAAGAAGAAACTTGATGAAAGTAGTCCAAGAATTTGATATAGATACAAAACCTTCTAAACTAGTTAAGGGACACAAATTATGTAAAGTCGCAGCTAGATCCTAGGACCAAGTAAATGAAGACCCCAGATGGGAGAATGAACTGGAATTATGGTGTGGTGAAGATTCATACATCTCCCTAGGGAAGGAGTCTTGGTATGAGAAACTAACTTATCTCTTTCATCATGGGACTTGGCCAGAAAACCTAAACCCTAGGGAAAGGAGAGATCTCAAGTTAAATTCAACACAATATCATCTCATAAATTCGATTCTCTTCCATGTTAATTATGATGGAGTAATTTTAAGATGTCTCGAACACGAAGATGAAGACAAGGTTATGAAGGAGCTACATGATGGTCCTACAGGTGGACATTTCCCAGGGAACACCATCACTCACAAAATACTGAGAGATGGCTATTATTGGCCTACCCTATTCAAGGATGCTCATACATACGCTAGAAACTGTAAAACTTGTCAAATGAGCGTGGGGAAGGAAAAGAGAGCAGTTGTCCCACTCCAACCTGTGGCTGTCTCCAGGCCATTTGAGCAATGGGAGTTAGATATCATAGGAGAAATTACACTGAGTTATTCAGAACAATATAGATACATACTGACTACCACAGACTATTTCAAAAAATGGCCAGAGGCCATCCCTATGACTCATGTAAATGAAAAGGTGGTGATCCAATTCATAGAACAATAGTTTATTACAAGGTTCAGTGGAAGAACCTAATGAGGATATTAAAGAACATAGTTGCAGAAAACCAAAGGAATTGGCATAGTTCACTCCATAATGATTTATGGGTTGCTAGAGTAACACCCAAGGAAGATATAGGGAATTCCCCATACTTTCTGGTATACGGACATGAATCCATTCTCTTGAGCGGACTATATCTTCCATCTCTTCAGCTTGATCAGGATTCTAGAGGACAACCCTCATCAGTTATAAACAAAGGATTTATACCCTCCTCGTGATGGAAGAAGAAAAGGAGAAAGAAAAATCAAAATTCATATCTCATCAACAAATAGTTAAAAGGTGGTTTGATAAGCATAAGGCCAAAGAGAATAATTTTGAAGTAGGAGACTTAGTCCTAAAATGGGATAGAGAAAATGAACTGAAGGGGAAACTTTTGAAGTTTCATAATCTATGGCTCATACCTTTTCAAGTAGCCGAGAAAATTGGGGTAGGAACGTATCAATTGCAAAATCTGAGGGGGGGACCTGGCACCCTCCTGATGAATATCCAAGCCCTAAAACAATATTTTCATTTTAAAAAATGTGTGTTTTGATGATGTTTTGTTTTTAGGTAGGATGATTGCAGAGTACATTTTTTTTTGTTTTTTGTTTCTTTCTATAGTAATTCTGTGCTTTTGAAGTTTGTGTTTATAAAGACATTGGTTGAACTCAATTTATGTGATATGATGAACTCTGTCCTGAATCATCACTTACATACAACACAAGAAGCATTGGGAGACCTGCAGTTGTTTTAAAGGATTTTTCTATCTAACTTGTGCAAATGAACAACCTTGGAAAAGTGATGAAGTGTTTTCTTGGTGGTATGCTAAAACCTGGAGGGAAAGGTGGTAAGATGGAAAGGACTACATGCACCTCAAGACAGAGCTAGAAAATAATTCACGTTAACCATCTTATTTTTGCAAATAACAAATGTCATCCTTTTCCACTCCCTCAGGGAATCCTGGAGAAATGAAATCAATTGTATCAAATGAGTGAAAATTAGGAGAGGGTATGCAGATAACTTCACCGGGGCTATGGATGATCGCTGAAAGTAGAGAAAGGTCTCTAACATCGGGGTGACTCCATTGGGGCTATGGATCTTCGTTGGCAGCAGAGAAACACTGTAGCAAGTAAATGATGATAAATAAAAGGGCTTGGTGCCAGTGAATACTTTACTCAAATCTCTTCAAAAGAGGGAATGGGTCATGGTTACAGAAAATGAAGGTGGAATAAAAATTGAAACCCCACATGTAGGCCTAGATGCACTAACCAGGGAATTTCAAATGCAAGGATAAAAGAGGCTCTAATAAAACACTAGTTATGTTCTTAACCATCTTTTTCATCAACTGAGCCTGAGGTAGGAACAAAGATTTTTCTTTTTCCCAATAAGTCACCATTTGTTGAGCACTCAACACACCCTAAAAAGCCTTATTAATTTTTTTACTTTTTGGGTACCACTTGACCTTCTGCACTGTCTCATTCAATTTAATCTTGGGAAATGTTTTTTCTTTTCTTATTTTCATGTCTCTTATCACCTATTCAATTTTGTTTGAACTTATGAAGCCCCATGACTAAAATACCTTAACACTGGAATTAAGAATCGACAGCCAAAAAATGCACCCAACACGCTCATGTTCAGAATCGAAAAGAATTTAAGTAATTAGAGGAACCACTCGGAAAACAATAGTTTTCCAACATCGATCTTCATCGGCATCGACAGAAGGATGTTTTGGTTTGCGCTAAGATTTTCGCATAAAGGTTAAAAAGATAGTCGATTCCACTTAGACATAGGTAAAATATGGGGAGCACATATGTTAACAAAGAACGAAAAGAAATCATAGATAGTGGATACCTGATGCACTTTATCGGAATCGGGAAAAAAACAGAAAGATCACAACAAACATTTTCACCATGATAAATATATTCACGATCGCTGATCCCCGATGCATTTTTGACATCTAAACTTTTTTGAGGGAGCAGATCCGAGAGCTCTTTGATAGACTTATCACTGTTCACTGATCCTTGGCACTTTTTGACATCGACAAAATAAGGTTTTTTTTAGAACGAATAGCTTAAGGAAAGTCCTAACTCTGACTAACATGAGAAAATTAAGACATTGATCTCAAACGCCACTTGTCTCTACCAGGTAAGAAGGTTGTATAGTCTAGTTCTATCCTAAGTCATTCTTGGTTACCTAGGTCCTAGTCACACCTTTGAGTCAGATTTTCCACATCAGCATTGTATGGTAAGATCGATCGGTGTCATATATTTTACAAGAGAGTATCAACGAAAATCTTCATATCATGACCTCGATCCCCGATCCACCGACTGAAGGAGAGACACGATGAGACATTTTCAACATTGGATATGATCATATTTTGGGCATTTAATGTAATATTCGTAGGTCGGACCCAATTGTAAATGTAAATGCAAATGTACTTAAGGTGGTGAGTTGTTTGAAATCATTTTGTATGCACATTTCATGGTATAGTGCACACATGTACTGTATAGTAAAATGATGAAGTGCGCACATTCTAGGATACCATGCGCAAGATCTTAAGTGCGCACGATTGTGAGGCCAACGAGCCTTTATGTAAATGCTATGTTTTATAGGCTGGTGAGCCAGTTATTATAATCTAGGATTCTTATGTTTTGATTAGGTCGGAGAGCCTAGATGTTAAAGGCCAATGCACCTTTTTTTGTATATGTATCATAATTAATATAAAATACATCGTTGCGCGTAGACTAACCACGATAAAAGAGATGGGGGACTAAAATCCACTAGTTAGGGAAAGTGAGGGCTAAAATTTAAGGAAAAGGGATAAGCTATGGAGCTTAAGCCAAAAAGGAATATTATATTAATATTTCTTAAATCATAAAGTATGGATAATTATTTTATCCTAAGTTATAAAGTTGGGGTCAGGTAGGCCAAAGTAGCTCCCAACATGACAAGTGTCAAGTTGGGGACATGCATACATATTATTGGGACTTAGTTCATTTCCTATCATCTTTTCCATCATTCTTCCCATCATTCAATCCATCATTCAGTCATCCAGTCAATCACCCATGAGTATTGACACACCATTGATCTATCCTTCATACCATCATCACCGTAACTGAACCTGTGTCCATAGCCATTTTTCTATTCATGTAGATGGTTAGCTTGGGAGCTGGACTAAAGAAGTAGGTTGTCAGGTCCATGTGATATTGAAGAGGTGGGTTTTCAGGCCTGTGAACAATTTCTCTCTGGGTGAGAGAATTGTTAGGAATCGATTTTCTAAAGGTGTTAAACTGCGGCTATAGTGCTCTAAGACTTCATGTCCGGCCTGTTGCTGAAACCCGAAAAGGAAGTGGGGTAGTTGAAAGACTGTTGAGCAGAGAAGGGGCACACTTCCGGGGGTGGGACAGGCATGTGGGGAATGAGGGGCTGGAGGTTGTTAGTTTGAGTTGGCACTTAAGACAGAGTCTTTCCTGTTGTCTATGAGCCTTTAGCCTAGTTAGGAATCCCTTTACCTGGGTGGACTTTAGTCCTAGCTCGGTAGTGACTCACTATTGAGAGTGATGAACAATGTGGTCTAAGTCTACGAGGTTCATGGAAGGTCTACATGCAGTTGGTGACATTCTTACCAATATAAGTGTCAATTTTGTGATAAATTTGCATGCTACATTGTTATTTATGTGTGTATTTTTATGGGTTATCATATGTGTGGTTATAACTCTATTTATTTTTATGGGTATTGTTTGTATATGATGCATGCATACGTTTATTGTTATTTCAGTGTGAATCCATGTATTTACAGATGTATTTGTATGTTTATGTTTTATACATAAATGCTTCCACAAGAGTTCTATGTGTATATAATTTAATTGCATGCAGTTTGAAAATTTTATGTAGCAAAGATCAATTAGATGCTAGGTATGTTACAGTATGTTCTGCAGAGAGAAAAAAAGAGTTCTCTGGCGTAGCATGGCCCAGAATGGATGGTCGAGGACTTTACAAAATTGTATTAGATCTTCAGTTTTTAACACTGATCCTGGATGGGCCGACAAATTTGAGTTGAAGAGAAATGTCATAGAGGATTTATTTCGAAGTGGCCAAATTTTGAGTTGCAGAGCATCCATAGTAAAATTTAGAGGCAACGACGTAGAATTGGGAAAAGCCCCAATTTACGTTGCTAAATTCATGCGGAAATTGAGAAATTCGTAAAAGTGGTGAGATATTACTAGTTTTATATCTGTTCCAACAAATTCAGACCTGAAATTGGTCGAATTTGAAGTTACAGTGAAGCCATGACAGATGGAGCGAATTTAGTAATTAAAATTCTCAATTCATGAATTGATTTTGGGTAAATTCATTCCAGAAATTTCAACCCACAACGATTTATTGTTGTAGAGGTTGATTTGGTGTTATCGGGGTGAAATTGAACATATTGCATGGTTGTAGAGTGCCTATGGTAAATTGGGGAAAAAGCTAAGAAAAATCCCCAATTCCTGCAATGGAATTCATGAGGAATTGATGCTCATAAAAATGAATGTGCACAGGTGGGCACAATAAAATGCATAATGTGCAGTGAAAATCTTGTGATAGGTAAAACGTATCACTGCACACACTAAATTTTGGTGCCACATGTAAAAATGTTAGTGTACAGGAGTGCGTGCTAAATTTCGGTGCCGCCCAAAAAAATGTTAGTGTGCAGGTGTGCACGCTAAATTTTGNTTAATTAAAATTTTGGGCAAGTTAAAAATGTTTAACATGGAAAATAAGGCACATGTAGCATTCCAGACCAAAAACACAAATTGGCCTAGAATTTCAGCAGGTTGTAACTAGCATCCCAAAACCCAGAAAGAGATGAAACTTGGACAGAATTTCCATAAGATGTATATTAAGAAACCCAATTGAGTTCCTACTAAAATTCCAAGGAGTAAGTGTGAAATTTCATATTTACAGTGCAGAGTTGTGCCAAGTTGAAAAAGAAACAAAAAAATTAATCGGAAAATTTCAAATGGCCATAACATTTTTCTCAAGACATAGAATTGAGATTGGGATAAAGAGTTGGAAAGGTCTTGGATAATGGAATATAAATACCCACCTAGAAAATTTATTAGGGGATTCAATTTTTCAGGAAATCAGAAGAAATAGTTCTGATATATTATTGAACCAGAATGGTTCATATTTTCATGAAATTGTTGAAATAGTTAGCATGACAAAGTTTTGTTGGCTGCACACTTCATAGAGTTAACAAAAAATATATTAGATTAGGATCAAAACAGAGTCCATAGGAATGGAAGAGGAACAAATGACTTACAGTCAGGAGGATGAGATTAGATGGATGGATGTCCATTTGGGCATTAAAGGAACAAACTCCAATGGATATGGAGATGAAAAAAATGAAAACATGAATATAGAAGAGACCATTAAAAAATTGCAGAAGGATGTCCAAAGACATAAATATGATAATGAAAGAATTATGAGAGCCAAGGCGCAGCATGATGACTTCAACATGAAGTTATTGGAGAGCTTGAATAGAATAGAAAAGAAATTGGATAAGGAGAGTGGCTCAAGAAAATCAGGAAGTCACATGCCTTCTGATGAGAAAAGAAAAGAAATAAGTGTTTGTATACATCACCATCACTCCCCAAGGCATTCCAATAAGAGAGTAGACAAAAAATCAAGTCCATCCCCTTTCAGGAAGCACAAGAAGTCTGGGGTGGATGAGCTATAGGGAGAAATGAAGATGCAGAAACATGGTTGCTGGGCATGAGAAAGTATTTTGAATTGCATAATTACTCTTCTCATGTAGAAGGTAGAATTTCCATCTATCAACTCAAGGGAAAGGAATCCATGTGGTGGGATCAACTTGTGTAGGTGCAACACATTAAAGAGAAAAGTGTTACTTTGAGGGAATTCAAGAAGTATTTTGAGAAGAAATACTTGACTAAGAGATATTATAAAAAGAAAATGACATATTTCTTTGAACTCAAGATTGGGAGTATGACCATTGATGAATATGAAAGAATGTTTTTAGAACTACTCAAGTATGTCTCTTTCATCAAGGATGAGACAGTTAAGATTGAAAGGTATTTGAGTGGATTTCCATCATTTATCAGTGACAAAATACAACATGATGATCCCAAGACAATGGAAGAGACCATAAGGCGAGCTAAGTGCCTATATGATCAGCAAAAATCAAGGCCAACTTTCCAAAAATCTTGGTGTTACACATGATTTTGGTCACTCTGGTGATGTCTCTACAAGTGATGTATTTAGGCTCCCACAAGGACTTTTTGCCTAAGAAACGTGACTGTTGTCTTCTTCCAAAAAACACATTTTTAAGATGAGTTCGCAAGATGCCTATATTACAGGGTGAAAAAATCCTTCATTCTCATAGGAAACCCAAACTTAGGGTGTGAACTGTTCGCAGTCTACTCTATAGTTAGGGTGCGAACCTGTTTCAAAGCTTGGAAAAGATAAAAGGTCACGAAGGTTATAGAAGGGAATCTTCTAGAAAATGAGTTGGCATTTGCATGGTTGGAATCATATTGAATTTTTAGATTTAGTGGGATCATTCTCATCCATTTAACCATCTCTCCTTCTTCTATATATTGAAAGGTTTCTCATGGAAAATGTTAAGCAAGATTGAATGAAGAATTGGTGAAAGAATTGCATGAGGAACCCTGTTTGGACAAAATCTTAAAGACTCTACTCAGTATATCAATTTGTATTGGATATTCTTCATGCAATTGTAGAGCAAGTGTGTGTGTTGGAACCAAAGGTCACTGAAAGGAAGCTTGCGACATCAAGGCAATTAGGTTGTATCTTCTACTTTCATTTAATATAATACAGCGACATGTCCCTTTCCCATAAAATCACTCTTATTTTATTGCATAACTCCTTGATCATATCAATAGGTTGACATTGAATATACTTTCCCATCTTCCCTTTGGTTGGTTTGTGTTATCTTGGATTTGATTTCACAAGAGCAGCGGAGTGAAGCGGGAACAACAGATACCTAAGGAAGCGATATAAAGGTATGTCACTCATTCCTTCTTAGTAGTAGATTCAATGATTGCAACTTAGGGAAAGAGTCATGTCCTGTCCTGTTTTGTTCTAGATCCAGGTGGATCTAGGGAGATCTGTTAGTGTCCACACCTACCGATTTATCCGATAACACTTGGGAAGACAAAAATAAATTCAAGGTGGATCAGAGGAAGAAGGGATCTAAGCCACCATTCTTCAGAAATAATCCACAGGGACAACAAAATTTTAGAGATCCCAGAACAATTGAAATAGGGGTTCAAAGGCCAAGGAAACCACCTATTCAATGTTGGGTTTGTAAAGGAGATCATATGTTCAGAGATTGTACTCACAAAGGTGAAAAGGGGAGGATTGTTCACAATGTACAACAAGATGAAACAATGGAGGACATGAGTAGAAATGTGCCAAGGATCTATGCAGCCCTGAACAGTAAGAAATCAGAGTATAATCACATATGATTGAAGTGGAAGGTATGATAAACAACCAAACCATTGCTATTTTAATTGATTCAGGAGCTAGTCATAGTTATATAGATCCTAAGATGGTGGAAATTTTGCATTTGCCAAGAAGAAAGCATGGAAAATCTTGGTTGGTTCAGCTAGCTACCGGAGCCAAAAGAAAATTCAATGATATGGTTAAGTCATGTCTTATGGATATGAATGGACTGAACACCAGGGCAGATTTGAACATCTTGCCTTTAGGTTCCAATGACTATCTAATTGGGATGGATTGGTTGGACCAACATCATGCCATCCTAGATTGTCATAAAAAGGAATTTACTTTCTTGGATGAGGAAGGGAACCTAAGGAAAGTAAAGGGGATTCCCAAGACAGTAACCATTAGAGAAATTTCAACATTGTAGCTGAAGAAATGTTACAGAAAAGGGTGTAAAATATTTGCAGCTCATATGGAAGAGACACCTAAAGATAAGGTTCCAAATTTGGAAGATTATGCAATCTTGGAAAATTGTGAAGATGTGTTCAAGGAGGTACCAGGACTACCCCAAAAGAGAGATGTTGATTTCTCTATAAATATAATGCCAGGAGCAACTCCAGTGTGAAAGAATCCTTACAGAATGAGTACACCAAAGTTGAAGGAGTTGCAAATGCAGCTTGATGAAATTATGAAGAAGGGGTATATACACCCAAGTGTGTCAGCTTGGGGTGCCCTATTCTTTTTCGTGAAGAATAAATATAGATCATTAAGATTATGCATTGATTTCAGACAGTTGAATAACGTGATTGTTAAGAAAAAGTATCCTCTGCCAAGCATTGATGATATTTTTGATCAATTGAAGGTTGCAAAGATCTTTTCAAAGATAGATCTTAGGTCAGGATACCATCAAGTAAGGATTAAATAGGAAGATATCAACAAGACTACCTTCAGGACAAGGTATGGTCATTATGAGTTCACAGTTGTCAAATGCACCAGCTATTTTCATGTGATTAATTAATGGTGTTTTCCGAGAATATTTAGACAAGTTTGTCATTGTATTTTTGGATGACATTATTATAAATTCCAAGTAAGAAGAAGAACATGAGAATCATTTGAGAATGGTGTTACAAGTATTAAGAGATCATCAGTTGTATGTCAAATTGAGAAAGTGCTCATTTTATCAGAAACAAATTCATTATTTAGGACATATCATTTCAAATGATGGGATAGCAGTGGATCCTGAGAAGATAGAAGCCATTAAATAATGTCCAGTGCCAAAGAATGTGACAGAGGTCAGATCATTCATGGGCCTTGTAGGCTACTACAAGATATTTATTGAAGGATTGTCAAACATTGCACACCCAATCACTTCCTTGCAATGAAAGGGTGTGAAGTTTCAATGGACACTGGATTGTGAAAAGAGTTTCCAACACTTGAAACAGTTATTAACAAGTTCTCCAATACTAAGGATTGCAGACCTAAATCAAGACTTCATTGTATGCATAGATGCATGTAAAGGACTTGGTGGAGTCCTCACTCAAAATTGGTTTGTTATATGTTATGAATCAAAGAAGTCGAAGGAGCATGAAAGACACTATGCCACTCATGATTTGGAGTTGGCAACCATAGTGCATGCCTTGAGAAAATGGAGACACTACCTTATGGGAAAAACGTTTGAGCTAAGAACATACCACAATGGTCTGAAATATTTATTTGATCAACCAACTCTAAATGCTAGTCAAACTAGATGGTTAGAATTTCTAAGTAAATATGACTTTGATATAAAGCATATCAAGGGGAAAGAGAACAAAGTGGGTGATGCAATCAACAAAAGAGTACATGAATTGCATGCTACAACCATTAGCATGTACCAATCAGATTTGAAAGACAGAATTACAGAGGCTACCGAATCAGATTTGCAGTACAAGTAATTAGTGGAAAAATTACAACAATGTATTTTGCAGTAGAAAATTGAAGATTACAAGCTAGATAATGATGAAATTATTAGGTACAGGGGCATAATTTATGTACCAAATTTCTAGGAGTTGAAAAATCTGATATTGAGAGAAATTCATAATGTGACTTATGCTGGGAACCCAAGATATTAGAAAACGGTTGCAACTGTCAAGAGACAATATTATTGGCCAAACATGAAGAAAGAGGTTGTTGATTTTATTGCCAAGTGTTTGGAATGTCAAAAGGTAAAGGCTGAGCATAGACACCCAACTGGTTTGCTACAACCATTACCCATTCCTGAGTGGAAATGGGAAGTTGTAATAATGGATTTCATCACCAAACTTCCCAAAACAAACAAGCAACATGATTCTATCATGGTAATGGTGGATAAGCTTACTAAAGCTGCCCATTTTATTCCAGTTAAGCTCACTTACAAGGAAGTGAAAATTGATGATTTTTATATGAAGGAAATTGCCACATTACATGGCATACCCAACAATTTTGTTTGACAGAGATGCAAAATTTACCTCAAAATTTTGGAAAGGATTATTTAATGGATTTGGAACAAATTTGAATTTTAGCACAGATTATAATCCATAATCAGATGGACAAATAGAGACAGTGAATCAATTGATTGAACATATGTTGAGAATGTATGTGATGGATAAACCATGAAAATGGGAAGACTACCTACACTTGGTAGAGTTTCCTTATAACAATGGGTACCAAGCATCACTAAAGATGAGCCCATTTGAGGCACTCTATGGTAGAAATTGTGTAATATAC
>JZKD02S2270305.1:6188-18913 GCA_000966675.3 Picea glauca | reverse complement strand
CTGTCGGCCTCTTGTGGATCCATGCATTTTAAAAGCACCCCCAGGGGGTCTTTCTAGTATAAAATTTGATCAATAAGGCAGTACCTGACTGCCCTGAGCTTCAGAGCTCTTGCTTTGTTTCTTTGCAGGCCATCTGGGGTCGCAACTCCTGCAGAAAATATATGACATCCTTATACCAAGGACATCAAGCCAATGGGGGCTCTCTTTGAGGGTCTATTTCAGACAACTGACCCCGCTGAATTCCTGAGCATTCATTCACGAAACTTACCCCCAAAGCTTGGCAATTGGCTTCAACCAGCAGCTTGGCCAAGCCTTGACCTTTGGTCAATTTGGTAGGCCTTATTTCCAAGTCAAACTCCAGGATCTTGGCTATCCATTTACTTCTCCTCCCGTCTATGTCGGGCTGTACCAGGATGTCCTTCACAGAGGTTGAAGGAACATAAGCGGTCACCTTTGAGTGCAAGACATAGACTCTGAAAGCCTTGAGAACTTTCGCTAAAGCATAGGCCTGTTTCTCCATGATTTCATACCTGAGCTCTGCATCTCTTAATGCCTTGTTGAAGAAGGTGATAGGCTGCTCTCGCCCTTCCTCATTTTTTTGCAACAAGACTGCTGCTACTGTATCAAAAGAAGCGAAAGAGAAGATTAGGAAATCTTTGGAATAGTCGGGACTGATCAACACAGGTGCCTTAGTCAATGCTCTTTTTATTTGGACAAAAGATTCCCTAGGTTCGGCCGTCCATTTTACTTCGTTCCCCTTCTTGAGCATAACTGTGATGTGTTTCACCAGTTCAACAAAATTCGAGACGAATCTCGTCAGAAAATTAATCTTCCCCAAAAAGGCCCGAATTTCCTTCTTTGACCTGGGAAGTGGCAGGGTCTGAATTGCCTCCACTCTGCTAGGATCAATCCTCACTCCTTCTGCTGATACTATATGGCCTAACAACTTCCCCTCCTCCATAGAAAATAAAGATTTCTTGGGATTTAGGGAAAGGCCGAACCTCCAACACTTCAAAAAAACCTTTCTCAGGTGACAACAATGCTCTTTGTCAGACCTGGAGAAAACTGTTATGTCCATGGCTATAGATCACCACAAACCTATCTTTCTCCCCGATGAAGGCTATGTCCATGGCTCACTGAAATGTCGCTCCTGCATTCATCAGTCCAAATGGCATTTTGGCATACATGAATGTGCCCCAAGGGGTGGTGAAGGCTATCTTTTCTCTATCTTCAGGCATGACCGATATCTGATTATAGCCAGAAAATTTCGCCGATCATCGAAATCCTAGATGCACCGGTTACCCTCTGTAATATGTGCTCCATGTTGGGCAGGGGATAATTGTCTTTCTTTGAGCTCCTATTCAGGTTCCTGAAGTCGACACAAAGCCTGATTTCTCCACTTTTCTTCCTTACCGGAACCAAACTGGCCACCCCTTCGGAATATCTCAGGGGGACGATGATCTAGGCCTCCAACAACTTCTTTACTTTTTTCTTCATGACATGCAACAACATGGGATTTATCTGTCTTAGCTTCTGCCTAAATGGATTAGCCTCTTCCTTCAGTGGGATCTTGTGTTCAATGACGAACGTGTCATATGTCTTGAGGTCTTCGTAGGTCCATGCAAACACATCAGCAAATTCTTTCAACAACTCAGTATATTCGGCCCTCTGTTCTGTGGTCAAACTGCTTGACAACTTGACAAATTTAGGCTCCTCCTGTGTGCCAATGTTGCACTCGGCTGTATCAACATCTTCATCCGAAACCCTACCCTTTACTGCCACATCATTCCCATCGAACAATCTTTCTAAAGGAATAAGTCCCCTCGGAATGTGATTGCTAGGTAGCTGAATAATCTGGTGGTTAGCAATTTTATTTAAAAACACCTCAGGGTGAGGGTCACCTTCTGTGTCAGGATCCTGATCAATGTGCAACGCAGAAAATTCATCAACAGATTGGAGAAATCTTTCGATTTCCAGATCATCTTCGAATACCTTCCAATGCTTGACATTGTCTGGTACAAAGGGACTATATTTTATTTCAACATCAGAGTTGACCATAGGCGGCAGAGGAACTTTGAGCAAACTGGTTGAGACAACTAAAGAATCGGCCACAACATTATCCTCCCTTGGAATAAAAGAGATATTGAATGCTGAGAAGAAATTGTCAATTAGGTCCCATGCTTCATTCCTGTAATTTATGAGTCGAGGGTGCTTAGCCTGATAAGCGCTTCTAATCTGTTGGACTACCAACTCTGCATCTCCGAACACTGCTATCTCCTGAATTCCCATTTCCCTTGCAGCTTTTAATCCTAGAACAAGGGCTTCATACTCTGCCACATTGTTGGTGGTTTCAAATTCTAATTTGTATGACACAGATATAGTTTCCTGGGCAGGTGACACAAAAAACACCCCAACACCAGCGCCTTCCCTGGAATAGGCTCCATCAAATTTTTTTTTCAAAACGGGGGTGATGGAGGGAGGAAGTTCACGAGGAGAGGTGGGCTGCTTTCTGAGTTCAAGAGGAGGCTCGAGAGCATGAGTGCGTTGCAGTAACCTGGACCCTAAATCAGTTTCCAAGGCGAAAATGGGATGTTTGGTAGGATTGGCTTCATCACTGATTATATAGGCCAATTGGGCTTCCCTATATAGCCTCCTATGCTCTCCTCCGAACATTGGAATAGTAGCATATGTGAGGTCCTTCTGCAAGGTTCCCCCCAGTCTTCTTATCCAACATCTTGATAACAACATACCGAATTTGGGGGGGACATCAGCCACTACAATATCCATGACCACACTTTTCATGGGCAACTGGAACAAGGTCATGACCAAGTCTTTGATAACTCCTAGACACTGAACTTTCCTGGAGTCAAAGGAATAGAGGTCGTGATAGGATCGGGTGACTTCTATCCCTAACTCTTCCATGACAGTTTTGGGCATGAGGTTGTGAGAATCCCCTGAATCCATCAAGCAGTTGTGCACTACCTTGTCATGTATGTTCAAGGAAGTGTAGAAGGGAGGGGATGAGTCATTTCTGTCTTCTACCATAGGACCTAGAATAATTGCAGGCTTTTCATCTTGCAAATTGATGGAGTCTGTGGGAAGGCTTGAGACCTCAGACTGTAAAAGATCAGAGAAGCGTTTCTTGAACCCTTCATGTTTAATCAATTCGGTTAGGGGCACAGGGATTCTAATTTTTTGAATTTCATGCTCGAAATTAAAAGAAGATGTAAGCTTTGGGATTTCTCTTATTTCGAGGGCATGACTCTGGACTATGGGAGAGAGGGGTTGGTGTTTTTTACCTCTGTGAATTTCCGCTACTTCATGGGTGGGCCTCTCTGTTCTAGTGGACTGCTCAGGAACATTAGGTGTTACTGCCTTCTTCTGAGACCTCAGGTCATACCTGCCTTGGCGGCCACTAGTCTTGTTTTCCTTGCTCAGTTCATTTAGATGACTGTTCATGAGAGACTCCTCGTATGCTGATTGAGTCAGATGAGGAAAAGGAGAAGTTTCTCTGAAGCAATGGATCTCATGATCAAGCTCACCTGTTTCCCCTTCTTCTTCCTCGGCCATAAAATTGTTTTGGAAGGGGGCCTGAATCTTCTGGTCTTCTCTGTCTCTTCCCCTCTCTCTTTGCACAGTCGGGGAAGCAATATTGTTTGGCCTCCTTAAACCTCCTTTGTTTTTGGCGTTCTGAGGGCCCTTGTATGCTTTTATCCCTTCTACCTTCATCCTCTCTATCTCTGTAGACAAAGACTTCACCATCTTGGTCAGTTCATCCACTTGAGGGTGGGGCACCGATGGGCTAGAAGTTGAGGCTTCGGATCTTGCCTTTCTTCTGTCTGCGTTGGCCTTGTTTCTCAGTCTATCAGCTACTAATACATTGGATTACACTTCTATGGCAACATATTTCATTTGAGCTAAGGAGGTGGCTCTTCTTTCTCTCAATAGTAGACAGAAATCGGGGCCAAACGCACTAGCATAAGAAATCTTGACCGAGGCTTCTGAAGGCTTTATTTCAGCAGGAATTTTATTATACATCTTATTAAATATTTTGGAGAAGTCAGAGATAGACTCTCCTTCCATATTCTTCAAAGATCCGAACTCTGTCATGTAATACATGAAATCCTTCCTATCGCCCCACTGCCTCAGGAAAACACTATCCAGGGCTTCGATCCCCACGATAGATCCGGGGGCCAATGATCTGAACCACTTCCTCACCTCGTCATCCAGGCTCTGGACGAAGAATCTCATCCAGACATCTTCATTTTCAATGTTGAGGTTGTCTTCATAACTGTAGAAAGAAGCCATGTGCTCTTCTGCAGTTATGTCCCCTTCCCCAGTGAACTTGGGCATATACTTCAAGTAATCTCCAACAAAGAGAGGATTCATAGGATAAGGTAGGAGTAAGGGGGCATATCTGGCAGCGACTATGGCATCCATTCTATTCAGAGGGGGATTAGCACCAACCATAGGAATATTAGGTGGAGGAGAACTTGGAGGAGAAGGAGTTCGTGAAGGGGCTACTGGGAATGAGTCTCAAAGTGGAGTGGGAAACAAGAGGGGATTTAAGGAGAAGGCTAACGAGCTCAAGTCAACAGGTGCTCCTCTTTGTGAAGGAGTGGGGAAATCTTCTGTATTCTTGGGTCTATGCCAAGGTGCAACTTCAGAGGAGAGGGGAGTGACAAGGATTTCTCCCTCCAATCCCAGACTGGGAGGGGAAAACTTAGTAGGAACACTCCTGAAATTTAGGAAACGGGAAACCTCCGAAGGAGGTCTATTAAGAAACCGAGGAGGAGAAAATGGAGTTCTTACAGAAGGAGATGGCAGATTACTTGTTTCGGAGGTGGAAGCTTCTTCTTCAGGGGCCTTTCCTTTCCTGAGAACCACCTCTGGATCAGTTTCAGGTGTAGCTAGAGGCATATGTGGATGAGATCGCGTGTGTCTACCTCTGAAAGCCACAATTAACGCGACAGGCTCGCCACAATGGAGTCATCACAATGGAGTCTCCAGGTGCACAGTAGAAATATTCAAAGGCTCTGATACCCGATGCACCTTCAGAATCAGAGGCTCAATGTCGTTCAATCCCGAGGAAAATTTTCAACTTCGTCCCCGGCAACGACACCAAAAATGTTAGCGTCAGAAGTCACCCCTGGATTGCAGTAGGAGCAGAGCCTGACGCCCATCAGTTTGTGTCACGATTTGTTTAATGGGGTGATCAAATGGAGGTTAACTCAAAATGATGTGGTTCTAATTCCGAAACCAGGCCAAGCATGCATGGGCAAGTGAGGTCTTAGATAACTTTAGACAGTGAGTTGCAGTAAGGATGAGTAGGGGGAAGACTTGAATAAGAGAACTGCAAAGGTCTGTCTTAAACATCAAGTTCCTAACAGACTATAGAAGAAGACATTTAAACGCAAGATCTTTTTGCATCCAAATGCAAAACACCGTAGAATACAACAATGCAACAATAAATCCTTTATCATAACACGATTGCAATAATTCGTACGAATCAATCGTTCACGAACTCTCTCAGTATGAGATGGAAACCAGATGGAGTGAGAAGACTATCTGTCATTAAACAAGAAATCTTACATACCAATACATAACCAGAGAACTAGAGTCTGTGCTAAAACTTTACAATTGGGAGCTTCGCTCTACCATCGATGCCTTCAAAAATGCAAAAAACTGAGTACATATACTTGGGCAGATTTTCCCAACAGGGGCACGCTCGCCCTCCAAGGCGTAGCGTCTCTTCAATCAATCTTCTGGTGGAAGTCCTTCGTAAGACGTCTCCTTAACTTTGCATGGCCTTTGCAGAGGAGGAGTAGCTGAGCCAGTAAATGTTGAGCTAGCGTGTGCAGACCTCCTCCGGCTGGTCGAGAACTCAGCATGGCTTCTCTGGAAAAATGGGTACACAGGACCCTCTCGAGTAGTCCACTGGACAAACCCTCCATTATTCACATTTAATGAATGAGGAGAGGTTTCAACCACCATTTCTCACCTTTATTTACTCCAAGCGAAAACCAGGACTGAGGTCGGATCAAATGGCACTTGGAGGTCGCAGTAATTCCTTCTGTGAATCATACACGACGCCTTCGGCCCTTCCTGAACAACTCTTTTCTTTCCCAAGTGACCACGGGCTGTGACCACGTGCTTATCCCCAAGGCTCCCTTGGTGTTCACGAATGGGAAGGAGCTAATCCTTGCTTGTTGAAATCGCGATGAGAGAAAGGTCGAGGCGGCTTAATCTGGCGCCACGCGCCCCTCTAGATCTGACGATTCTGAACACACTTCGGTGATGGTGTGGGCCCGAGTCCTGGACACTCCCAACACCTCGCGCATCGAGAATACGACGATGCTGGACCTTTCTTATCATAGCTATGATGGGCGAAATGTCAAGACGACTCAATTGGGTGCCACGCATCTCTCTCAAATTTGACGGTCCTAAATGTACCCGACGCTGCTGTGGGCCCCAGGCCCTAGAAGCTCTCGTTACTTCGCGCATCGGGGATGTGAGGGAGTTTCTCTTTGCGCTTCGAAACTGCGATGGGCGAAAAGGCGGGGAGCCTAATCGCACGCTAGGTGTCCTCTTCAGATGGATGGCTGTGACTGCCCCTTGATACTGTGGGCCCGACTTTGGGCGCTATCGACACTTCGGGGTTCGGGGCTTCAAGATATACAATGACATAAAACCTTCACCCCTTGAAATCGCGACTGTCGAGAAACCGACGTGACTAGATCTTGTGCCACACGTCCTTTGGGATGATCGGCTGCCATCCATTCCTGCACAAAATATGGGCATTATCCATGCGCTAACCTTGACACAACTTCGCTATCTGCGATTTCCCGTCAACCGTTGATCTTCTCATATGGATGGATATGGACCGTTGACACCATAATTTTGCCCGCTCGCTTGATTTTAAGTCCGAAAAGGACTTCTTCTATGCACTGCGCTTGGGCGCTCCTCGTGCAACCTGTGGACCTGGATAGCCCGATGCCGAAGACAAGTAATGTTGCTAACACTGTGGTTCCATGATATTGCCTTTCACGATATCTAGGACTTTATTCTAGGCAAGGATGAGGTCAATCCTTGTATTCCATGCTTTGAAGTTTAAATCCCTTTCTAACTTGTTTTCTGACTTCAAAGAGTAAGTCATGATTTTTTTGACTTGGTCAACCTTTGACTTTGACCAAAAACTCAAACTTGACGCCTTGGATTGCTGAGAGTACCAGGGGGTGCGCTTGGCTAGGGTGCACTAGGCTATGTAGGAATTAGGTCAAGCACTTCACTTAAGGTGCCTCAACAAGAGGGTCAGGGTTTCGTTGTTGCAACAAAACTCTGACTACAATTGCAACTGCAACTAAGAAAATTCTCCCAATCTACCTTCCAGTGGTTAGACTATCTGAAGATAGCATGGGCCCATAGCCTGTTAAAATAATAGGTGTGCTTGTTTCACCATAGACAATATCCCTGTATTGTCACCCAATCATAGGCACAAAGGCCACCCTCGAGCACCTTAACCTTGACAAACAAAATAATTCTAGAAGTAATCACTAGAACCAATAGCCAACCAAGGTAGCGTACCTCTCTTCAAAGCTAGCATACTAAGCAGAAAGTCCAAACCATAACCAAATACCAAGTCACCACTGCAACAGTTACAACTCTCCACCATTCATTCGCACCACTATTCCTTATGCAATTTTGAGAGTGAGTGAGAGAAAATGAGCTCAAACACACTCTATTTATAGTCCTCCAAGTTACTTAATTGGGTCGACTTCTTCTCTTGGAGGCTAATAACTTAATATAAATTAGTCTCTTGAGACGACTTGTCTTCTGGGGTTATTAACAAACTATTTAGGGTTTCTATTGCTTCCCGAAAAACTCTAGTCTCGTCAAAGGTTACACATAGAGGTTAATACCTCCCGCAGCTATCGTAACATCAACACATACCACCCTCAGGAAAATAGACAAGTGGAGGTCACCAACATAGTACTGGAAGTCATCTTGATCAAGACAATTCAACGACATCATAAAGACTGGGCTGACAAGCTTCCAGAATGCCTTTGGGCCTATAGAACCACCTAGAGGAACACTACAAGATTCACCCCCTATGAGATCCTGTATGGAAAAATGTTGGCACAGGGGCAGACCCAGGGTTCAATGCTTCAACAACGCACCAGGAAAACCCTAACTATCAGCCCTTTCGACAACACCTGCGAAGCAGATGAAGTCTCACCCGAGGTAGAGGCAGGGGTGGTTGCATGACTCAAATGTTTTCAACCTAGCTTGGACACAGATACATGATTATACCACCTAACAAAGCACTTAGTAGTTAACGTTCATCAGTAATTAACCCTTATTCACATCATAGATCCAAACCCTAGTTACAGAACAACGTAGTATTCAACCAGATATAACACATCTAAGCACTTAGCATATGGAAAGAGATCAGATCTAACATTCATTCACATTACTAAGCACTAATCTAGTATACCAGATGCATCATACATAAAGATATCGATACTAAGCATAAATCTCATCACTAACATCCAACCATAATGAAAAAAACAACCATAACACGGGATATACGTGGTTCACCCCAGTGTGGGGCTACGTCCACCAAATCTTCTCTCAATCTTCTACAAGCACAGAGCCACATGAACCCCCTCCGCATAGGACATGAGATCTGCACGCACCTCGCCAGATCCTCCTTCCCCGAGCTAGGTTTAAGCACAAATCCTTCTTACAATTACTTGCACTTAGCTCTGCAAGTCTCAACATACACTATGCACAAAGCCTTCACAATTACATAGATATAAATCTATCACTTAGCATCTTCCTCTTCCTCTCTGCTTTTTCTACATCACCTAGATATCTATTTATACATTAAAAAATGGGCCTAAACATGGGTAAACCCATGGGCCGACATCCCATACCTGTTACATAAACCCTAATCCCAAAAATTGCCCTAAAAAGGGGCCGAGATCCCGCGATCTCTGCTTGAACTTACGCTCCGCCTTCGACCAGCCTGTCGAAGTCCCAAAAGAGGTCAAACATGACCAAGGATCTCTAAAACTTGGTCAAGGGCCAACAAAAACATGTGGTTCTTCCTATAGGAATAGAAATCAAGACATTAAGAACCACACTACAGGTGGGCTTGAATCTCTTAGAGGCCAACATCATAGATTCAATCAGATCAATGAACTCAATGAAATTTGTCAGGCCGTATTACATCAGACTACTCTAGTCCAACAACAAAGAGCCAAGTGGCATGATGGATTCATCAAAAAGAGGAAGTTTAAAGAGGGAGATTGGGCTCTTCTGTTTGACTCAAGGTATAAAGATTTCAAGGGAAATTTCTATACCTGATGGCTGGGGCCATATGGAATAGACATTGTCTATGACAATGGCTCCGTCAAAATCTGCACCATCAATGAAGAAAGGAATCCATTAATGGAAAACGGTCATCGACTGAGGCTATATAAAAATCCCAAGTCCAGAGTGGAATTCATTCAAGATCTAGTCAAGCAAGCAGATCTCGAAGTTTTGAGTAAGATGGCTTTTCCAACCATACCCACAACTTTATAATCCATTCTCCTATTCCAGTCTAAGAAAAAGAAAAAGAGAAAAAATAGAAAGAAAAAAGAAAAAAGGAATAAATATATGGTGGTGAAAACCTAGTTTCAGGCGCTACCAGCCTTAGTGCTATTTGAAAACCGGTCACTGGCTGATATCACCAAGCAAAAGAAAAACTTCCATTTGTGAAAACCTCTCCGTAGGTGCACCTAGATAAAATTATGTATTAAAATCGTGTCTCCAACAAACGAGGTTTTAGAAAAAAAAGTAAAAAGAGAAAAAAAAAAAGAAAAAAAGAGAAAAAAAAGAAAAAAGAAAAAATCCAAGAACACACCTGTTAGTAACATTTCTTGTTTGGGGCACAAGAGTAGTCAAGTCTGCAAGTCACAGGAGAAGCACCCGAGCGCAGCACGGGAGAATCCCTTTTCCAGTTACGAGTCAAGCAAGCGAGCGAAAGGTTGGTTGTCAGTAGTCGAGATTCACCAACAAAGCAAATCGACAGTCATCGGGTTTTTGGGGCTGTCAAGTTGCCCGGGATTTAGCATGAAGGGTAGCGCCCATAGTTCAGGGCAAGTCTGGTTCATCCGATCCAATTGGGATAGATGGCGTCCAGTCGGCGTATCGGGGATCGATGTTTCGGGAGACATGGAGCCTCCCATTCTTTACAGCGGAAATCACCGATCGAAGAAACACCAAAAGCACCTTTGGAGCCGAGCCCACGATCTTAGCACCAGGTCACATTAAGCGAGCCTATAAATGGGGGCATCCCCCTTTATAATAGCGAATACTATCTGGACCGTTCATCTGAAGGACACGCGGTGCACATCCGTGTCACGTTGGAATTCGGGAGTTCGAGGGGTAAGCGCTCTTTGTCATTTCACTTCTCGAAACCTCGAATCCTGAAACGACGAAAGCGCCCAGAAGGTAGGTGTAGGGTCATGGCCCATGGTCACTCGAGAAAGTAGAAAGGGCTGTACAAAAGGGAGGCCAAAAGCATCGAATTGAGTTTCAGAAGGGGGGCACTGTGTTCTCCAGAAGCCGATTCGACGTGATCTAAATCCCGGTACCTACTGGGAATGAATGAAGAAGAGAGAGGGTGGTTGAAACCTCGCCTCACTCATTAATTGCAAAGTATGGATGTTCCGGCTGAAAGTCTACCTGAGAAGGTCCTCTGTACCGGTTCTTTTCATGGAAGCCACTCCGAGTCCTCGACTCGCCAAGGAGGTCTGCACACGCTAGCTCGACTCTTAATGGCTCATCTACTTCCCTTGCAGGATCCATGCACAGTTAAGGTGGCGTCTAACAAAGAATAGCAGTCCAAATTTGGCCGAGGGGACACCAAGTCTTGAGTGCACGATCGGCCAAAGTCTGCATGTGCAGACTGTCAGAAGACATGCAGACGCAATGTTTTTAATGCAACGTCTTATTTTTGCTGCTGTGGTTGTTTTTGAGTATATGTAGGCATTTTCGCCATTTTTGAAAGGATCGATGGTTGAGCCAAGCTCTCGATTGTAAAGTTTTGATGAAGCGTTGGTCGCTCTGGTTAATGTATAAGGCATTTGAGACTTCTTACTTTATGGATGTCAGCGTCTTTTTCCATCTCTTTGTTTACTGTGTTATAACATCTTGGAATTGGAGGATCCAGTCGAGTTGCGTTGTTGTAGGATGATGTAGGTTGGATCACTGCAACAACCGCAACGTTTCTAATCAGTTCATGTGTTTTCTCAGCGTTGGAATGGATTGGAATTGGAGGATCCAGTCGAGTCACCCTTCAGCTCCTTGAAACTATGGACCAAGAGGATCTTGGCTTTCGAGTTTTTCTTCTTCAAGCTTCCGAAGGCCTGTTGCCCGAGGCAGTCTTTCTCACCCTTCTTACAAGTCTTCCAGCTACCACCCTTTAATCAACTTACTGACGGAAGTTGGATCAAGACCTCCCTTGCTTTCTACATACCAAGCCTAGTTTCCTGAGTTAAAGCTATATCTCCTTGAGTATTTACCCATTTGATCACCCCATTAAAAAAATCGTGACATAAAACTGATGGGCATTGGGCTCTGCTCCTGCAAGCAATCCAGGGGTGACTTCTGACGCTAACATTTCTGGCGCCGTTGCCGGGGACGAAGTTGAAGATTTTCCCTGGGCAGAACGACATTGAGCCTCTGATTTTGAAGGTGCATCAGACATCAGAGCCTTTCAAGATTGCTACTGTGCACCTGGCGACTCCACTGTGGTGACTCCAAGGTTTCCACATCACTGTTTCAGCTGTGGCTACTGTTAGCACACCTGAAAGATGACCCTAAGGATCTTTCTCGAGAAGGTTTCAACAGCTGCTTTCTCAGCCTGAGAAGCTTCCTGGGGTAACAACAACGTTAGGATCTGGCCTTTGATGGTGAACAAGGACCATACACATTTGAAGCTGCACATATTTCACCTGGCAACTCCATGATTCAAGGATCGATTGGCGACTCCACTGGTTCGATATGGAGAGAATCCTTGCTCGCAGGTTTGCTCCTTTTAATTTTTCTTCTATTCCTGGTTTTCCTAATGTTGTCCCCTCTCTAAATGAATGGGACGATTATTTGCCCATATTTGGAAAATTTGAAGAGGACAACCCTTCTCAGCACCTCAGTGAGTTTCATGAACTCATGCGTCAGTGGGAGATACATCATGAGGGTGTATTACTTAAGATGTTCATTTTCTCGTTAGCAGGGGATGCACATAAATGGTATCATTCTTTACCCCCTGCTAGCATTTATTCACTCTCAGAGTTTCATGCATATTTCATCGCCTATTGTCAGGAGTTTTATCCCTCCGAGTTAATTTGTCATAACTGTGGTGAGGGATACCACAACTCTATACAACATGAAGCTATTTCTGACATAGGCTGTGAGGATAATCCTGACGACCTGGATCACAAATAATTCCTTTCTCCTCCCCATTCGTCTGCATCCGAGGAGTGTTATGGAAGTGATGAAGATCCCAGGGAGGAAGAAGACACCCTGAGTAAGCTGAGGGAACATGTGAAGTATCTCTCTGCTCAATTAGAAAGGTTGAAATCTGAAGACTGTGCAGAGGATTTTCCAGCCTGGGAGGAAGAAGATGACCTGAGTGAACTAGTGGAGCAAGCGATATTCCCCACTCCCCAATGTGC
>JZKD02S2270294.1:0-11569 GCA_000966675.3 Picea glauca | reverse complement strand
GTATCAAGGGGTTTATAGGTATTGTAGGGTATAAAAAGCGGTATCAAGTAAAAATGGGGTTTTCTTTTATTGAAAATATGTATTGGAAGGGGGGGTTAACAAAAGGAGTTTTGGAGGTATTTATCAATATCTAGTGAAATTAGGGGTATTTTTTAATATCCCACGTACGTAGGTGCTTTATATTAGGTTCACTAATTGAATACCCTATAGTTGATCCCAATCCGACGCAACACTTCGAGGTGCTCTTTCTTTCTACTGCACTCCCTTCCCAATCTGAGTCTATATATCCATGCAACTCCACTCCATCTCCTCCAAGATACCTCAATCCATACTCCATTGTACCTCTCAAGTACCTAAGCACATGTTTCATTGCTATCCAATGCACCTTCCTTGGCTCCACCATGAATTGACTCAAGGTGTTCATGATAAAACATATATATGGCCTCATGTTGACCAAATACATCAAGGACCCTATCATCTACTTGTATATCCTGGGATCCACCAACTCTGAAACTGAAGTGATCACCTTCTTCATATTGGTAACCATAGGTGTAGCCATTGGTCTAAAGTCCTCCATCCTGAATCTCCTCAAGAAATCTACTTCATACTTTGCTTGACCAAGGAATATCTCTCCTAATACATGGCATACCTCTAACCCTAAGAAATAATGCATCAAGCCGATTTCCTTCATCTCGAACTCACTAGATAAATCCACTTTGCACCCTGCAATAATCTCCTCTCCACCTGTGAGAAACAAATCATCAATGTAAAGAACCAAGATGAGTGGATCTTCCCCAACAAGTATGAAGTAAAAGTTATGATCCACCTCACTCTTGGTAAATCCCATACTTCGTAAGTATCCATCAATCATGGAATATCATGCCTTAGGTGTCTATTTGAGTCCATACAAGTTTTTCTTAATCCTACACACATGAGAATCCCTCTCATATACCTCAAATACTTGAGGTTTTTCTATGTGTAATTCCTCCTCGATGATCTTGTTGAGGAAAGTTGTTTTCACATCCATATGATGTATCCTCCACCTCATAATTAAAGCAATAGAAATAACAGCTCAAATAGAATCATACTTAGCAATTGGAGAAAAAGTATCCTTGTATTCCACTCCCTCTTTCTCAAAAAACCCTATCACCACAAAACTCGCCTTGAAATTCTCAATGCTACCACCTGCAACATGCTTGATCTTGTAGAGCCAACTGGAAATCACAATTGACTTCCCCTCCGATCTCGACACTATGGATCAAACAGCATTCCTCATAATAGAGGTCTACTCCTTTATCATGACATCCTTCCATACATTCTAATCTATTGCTTCGTCAAAACTGGAAGGATCGACATCAACGATGCTACTCATAAGTTCCATATAGTTCATAAACTTCTTTGGAGCCATGCTCTCTTTGACTACACTCCTACGAATCTAACCAACATCCTTCAATGTCTGCAATATCCACCTAGGTCTTTGTACATGACTGGAAGGGGATAAATCCTCCTCCTCACCTGAAGTATGAACTTTTGATTGTTGCTCATCCTTTGAAGCTTGTTGCTCCTTGTCCTCTATCATTGTTGATGACTCTTAATATCTCCTAGATGCCAAGTTCTCCTTGAACTTAACATGTCTACTCACAAATGTCTTCCTCTAGGATGGAATGAAGATCCTATAAGCCTTTGAGGTCTCTATATACCCCACAAATATACCATTATGTGTTTAAGGCTCCAACTTCATCCTCTTCTCCAAAGGCACATGGATGTAGACTAGACAACAAAAGATCCTCAAATGTCCTATCTCTGGTTTCACCCTTTAGAATGCCTCCTCTAGAGTCTTGTCCCCCAATATCCTGTGAGGACTCATGTTCTACGCTTATACTATCATGTTACACGCCTCTTCCAAAGAAACATAGACAACTCCTGGTCTTGTATCATAGCCCTAGAAAAACTGATGATGGACTGATTCTTTCTCTGTGCAACCCCATTCTACTAGGGGTTGTATGAGACTGTCAGCTCCCTCTTGATCCTTGCATCCTTGAAAAAATCCTTGAAGTCATTAGAGGTGCACTCTTCCCCATTATTCAACCTCAAGAACTAGATCTTATTACCTGTTTGGTTCTCCACCTGAGCTCTAAACTCCTAAAATTGGCTGAAGTCCGCATCCTTGGTCTTCATAAAGAAGATCCAGGTTTTCCTAAAAAACCATCAATAAACGTCACATAGTATGACGATACATATACTGATGTTATTAATATCGACTCACTCACATATAAATGGATAATATCCAATATCCCCTTGGACCTACTTTCACTTCTCAGAGAAGCATCCTTGCCATTCTTTCCAAGTGCATACCCTTTGCACACTCCCTGCTACTCAATACTGAAGTCTAGAATACCTATAACAATCCCCATCAAATTCAACAATGCTTTGTAGTGTAGGTTTCCCAAACTCCTATTCCACAACTGACATAGGATGTGACTATCGTGTACCAAATACTGAATAGGCATTCCCTGCAACATGTACAAAGTGCCCTCTCTTACCCCAATGACCATTGTTGTGTCCGGGATATATTTCTCTGCATGTATGAGTACTTTCCCTCTCTGAAAAGTAACAACAAAATCACTATCCTCCGTAGCTGATACTAAGAGAAAATTCTTCTTCAAACATGGTACGTAAAGCACTTCTTTGGCATCTAATGAATCTCCTGACACGAGCTGGAATGTAACTAGTCCCTCTCCCTTCACTACATACATGGAATCATCACAAAGTTGCACATAAACATTTGATTCCATCTCCATCAGACAACTAAATATATATCATGCTTATGTCATATGATGAGATGCACCACTGTCCAAGAACCACACATTCCTAGTAGTTGTCCGAGTACAAAGGAAAGAAACAGATGAGTAATCCTTCTCAGACTTCCCTGCAAACGCATCAAGCTGCATCTTTGTTGATGTTGTTGTTGTTTCTTTCCCTTTCCCTTCTTCTTCTATGGATAGTAAGATGCATGATTTTCATTCTTCTGACATGAGAAGCATTTGATTTTACTCAATTCCTTCTTCTTCCATGGTTATGATGATCCTCCATCACTATTACCCTTCTTGCTAAAACTCTTTCCTTTTCCCTTCATTTTTTTCCTGACAAGAGCCAATTTCTCCTCACTACTTCGTTGCTTGTTTCCCTTAGACTCTTCATGAGTCTCTTCATGGATGCAATCATCCCAAATCCTCTACAATCTCAGATATTTTCTCGAGTGTAGCCTCCATTGACAAATGGTTCCAAATAATTGGGAAGACCTTTCAATGCCACATTCACGAGCTCTACATCTTCCATTTTCTCCCCTATGGTTGCAAGATGATTAGGAAGTTGTGTGATCCTCATGAGATAACTTGTAACATTGTTATATCTGTGCATCTACACCGATTTGAGTTTATTCCTTAAGACCATCTTCCTATTCATGTTTGTTCTTTGGAATAAACCTACCAAGGCATTCGTTGTAGGAAAATTCTCCTGCAGATAGGTGAATATCCTCTTGGATTCTAGAACCCTATACCAAGACAGAAAATATGCTATCCTTCTCTTGGTGAGCTACCAAGTTTGCAAGATCTGTCAGTGGAGCAACTAATTTGTCCACTAACTCCCAAAGGTCATACTCCTTTAACGCCAAATTCACTCTTGATTTCCAAGATAAGAATTTGGATGCTCCATCCAATCTGTCTTCAAATCTCAACGATTTTGTTTCCATCCTTGAGACCTGAGAATCTTCCCTAAAAATAACTTGTTGCTGAAAACTACCCCTATACTAACCAATATAGACTTGTATGCACATATCACCATTGAAACCCACGTATGTATGTGCTCGTTCTTACTAAAACCTGTGTATACGTTCTTGTCCCTAAAGAGACTCATGTATGTGCATGCCTGTCCCTACTATGAGCTGCATACAACCCCGTAAACCTACAAAACCCTAGGTTTTCCTCAGTATGGTTGTTTCCGTGAAATTTGCCCTATGATTTCTACCTACTAGTTATGGATCTGTTAATATCTCCTACATATATGATAGATCTTCTATCAAATGCTATAGATCTCATACCCAACTTACCTTTAGAGCATGTGCTATGATACTGTGTTGAAAACCTCTTACTCCAGCACCTAGGTATCTTGTTATCTAGTGATTTCCTTACTGCAAATCAGATTAGCAACTCACAAAACAAAAATATAGTGTTCGAATATTCAACTCAAATAAAGATAGCAAAAGCAAAATTGGAAACCAAATCATGCACACATAAATACCAATATTTTGGGTAGATACCCCTGGAAAAACCCCGGAGGGAAAACCATTGCTAAGAATGATTTTATTATGCTAAAATCAGGGCTCCTATGACAGGGATAATGTCCCACTAAAATAAATACAACTGCAGACAAACCTAACAAAGTTTGATCTGTTGTACAACCCATATCTACACATTTTTCGAGGTGTGCACGCCTTTCCCTTTACACATCCGCGTATATGATTTAGGGATCAATATTCTCTTTTGTAAAAGGTTTAGGAGTAGTGAAATTGTATGTTATAAAATAGAGTGTATGAAATGGAACACATACATGGTCTAAGGATGCATATATGTATTCCTAGAATGTGTGCACTCTCATTTGAATTTAATTTTTTTTTCATTGAGATCGAAAATTCTCACCTACATGTTTTCTGAGTTGGTTCCTTAAGGTTGAAGTTCAACATGATGACCACCATGGTTAAAAATTGTAAAAACAACAAAGCTCTCATTCAAAAATATAAATTTATTAAAAAAAATAATTTTGCGCATTATTTTTTTATTAATTTTAAAATGCACTGGTCATTTCTTTATGTTATATCTTTTATGCCCTTACTCATTTTCCTATAGTTTAAAAAAATAAATTGATGTTATAGCTTTTATGGCCTTACCCATTTACCTACAATTTTAAAAAAGAAATTGTTAGATTATGTTAAGGCCCCAAACCTTAATTCTTGGCCTCCTTATTTTAGGTCTTAACTCAGTTTCTTAACTTTTAAAAATAAAAACACTCTCAATTCCTCTCCTCTAGGTTTGGAGTAGGTATGTGGCCTCTAAACTTAACAAAGGATTTAATTCGATGATAGCATGAAAGTGTCCAGTAAACA
Organism: Picea glauca; assembly: GCA_000966675.3. Lineage (NCBI taxonomy): Eukaryota > Viridiplantae > Streptophyta > Pinopsida > Pinales > Pinaceae > Picea > Picea glauca. The sequence continues at coordinate 6,408 of JZKD02S2270294.1, read as the reverse complement.
GGCTAATCCTTCAGGCAAACAACATAACATTGCACAAAAGCGTAATAGTTGGTTTATGAGATCTCAAGGGTATTTTTATTACGAGAGAAGGTCTAGTTCTAGCTATAGCATGAGAAGTGATACTGAGATTGTTGTTGTGGCCACGATCACATTGAAAACAACTGTTGATTCGGCTGCTAGTATCCCAATTGACTTATTAAGTTAGAGCCCCCAATCCACACTTTAGGCCAGACAATCTCGTCCAACGTGAGGATCAACGTCCTATCGATCCAAAGTTGTTGGTTCCCTCCACTTCCACATACATAGATTTCCCTAAAGAATCTAAATCATACACAACTTTCTCTTAACCATTGACCGGCATACCTCCTCTGAGTCTAACGTGTTATCACCTACTAATTTGCATTAATTTTTCCCAAAGCATCTTGTCCTTGTGTTATCTTTCCACTCATATCTTAAAACTTTTCACCAGCTCCGTCAAGCTCCCATCACCTAAATCCTTGACTCAATTGATCATCCAAAATTGTCATGTCCTTCATGAGTAAAAAATTTGGCAAATATCCCAAACCTATACCTAGCCTTAATGCTTATCCAAATTTCTTAGTTCCATCACTTCATTAATTTTTACCCTTATTTTCATATTCTTGTTGAAAATAAAAAATATTCTTTTTATTAAGCACCCTTATCCTATCCACAAAGTCACGTGTTAAGCCTCATATGCCCAAAGTCCTTAGAAAATAGAAAAAAGAGTTTATTATTATTCATATAAATATTTTTATATTAAAATATTTATATTAATATTTGATCCAATATTTAATATATGACATCATGTCAAATCATGGGCACAAATATCGTTTTATAATATAGAAAAGTCAAAGAGTGGATGGAGGGTGCACATACATATTGAGCATAAAATTAACGCGAAGGTTAATTATGTGAAGGCGGGCCGATATGTAAACCGTGGTTTTGGTGATTGGACACGTGTTTTTAAGTGGTGAATATCTGGGGCAAAAGTGGGTAAACTCCAAACCACTTTTCTCCAGCCCGATATAATAAATGCAACCATTTATCCTATGGTTTAGGTGTGACATTTTTCCAGGAGTGCGGTTCAATAATGATTATGGAATTTCCAATAAAAGAAATTCTTCCTCACGGTGAAATTGTTTTACAGAGGTAAAATTCAAATTTTACAAATCAAGGAGATTGATGTTTATTTCCATGGAAAACAATTAAATGGGAAGATACACTTGAAATAAAAACTTGAATAAATTTTATCCAAAGGATTTACAGAAGTAAAAGAAGAAGATTAAAAGTATTTACCAAAGATGGTAGACAAGACATGGTTTTCAAAACCATGGGAAAGAAACCAGTAAATGGTTTTTACAGTGAAACGGTAAATTGGAAAAAACATAACACAGTAAATATTTTTCACAGTGAAATGGTAACAATAATTTTTTTTTACAGTGAAATGGTGAATTGGGCAAAACAAGACATGGTTTTAAAAACCACAGGTATAAATTAAATTATAGAAATTTAATTCTACGGGATAGAAAAATATTTGGGAATTATTTTTATTCAGATATATTATTCTCAAATATTTAATAAGAATATGGATATATAGAATTAAATTTGAAAGGGTATAAGTGACATTTCAAATAGAACGCGATAGAGGAAAGAGCTAGAGCGTCAGAGGAATCTGCAAGAATCATGAAACATTTTTCTGAAAACTATCATTTGTAATCATTGTAACCAGTTTTGGAAGCTGAAATGTTTCATTGTAGTTATTGTAACTGGTTGCACAATGAAGGAACTCGAATTGTATAAGTGTTAGAGGTTCCAATTGAATTAATGTGGGACGAAGTGTAAGGGCACAGTTCTGGTTGTTCTGAACTCCATTGTAATTTTCTGGGATTGAATTGAATACATATGCAGAATCTTTTGAAGTCTCTATGAAAATATTTTAATGGTGGTGATATGAGTTTTGTCTCCTTCATTGTATGTATTTCCTGTGTTCTTTTATTCCTTTTACATTTTCGTCTATTTAAATTGGAGACTTAAAGGCCCATAATTCATCTTATGATGCTCTTGGCTTAAGTAATTTAAACTGTGTAAATTTTCTCTTAACTAATTCAAAATTCATTTAAGTAATGCTCTGATGCAGTTTTTTGTTTTCTCCTTCCTCTTACCACTCTCATTAAACTCAATTTACAACTCAGATTCATTGCCTCATTTATCCTTTATCCTCTGGGTATTTCTACCAGCCAGTCATGTTTTCATTCAATTTCAGAATTTTGACTCCATAGCCTTGGGTGTCCCTCCCCTTCCTTGCCAAGAACTTTAAAAAAAATCCCAAAACAAACTAAATCTAGCCACTGATTATCAAATAAATATCAAGTGACATGAGAGATCCCTCTCTAAGTTGAGCAGGCTAGTGCCCAGCTCTAAAGTAGTTTGAAATAGTTACCTCTGTCGTTTGTCTATCAGCTGGACAAAATTTACAGAGTGCTAACATTTTGGTGTCGTTGTCGGGGACGAAATTGAAAAAAAATTCCTTGGGAAAGAATGACATGGTTGAGTTCTAAGGTATGAGAGCAATAGACACTTAGGAACATATTAACTGTATTCCTGCTCTGGCGACTCCACACATCAAAAAATCAGTTTGAAGGTGATTCCACTGGTAGAAGAATCCAAAAATTTGAATTTTAACTGGCGACTCCACTCTCAATGCAGAATCCAGCTTCCAAAACATCATTGGCGACTCCACTTTCTAAAGATGATTTCAATATCTGCAAGGTATGCTCCAATGAATCGCTCTCATATTCCTAGCTTTCCAAATTGTGTTCCTCACATAGATTGGAAACAATATTTTCCTAAATTCGAAGATGGAAAAGGAAATGATGCTCCCTTGCACTTGATTAGATTTCACATGCACATATGTAAGCTGGGAATTAAATTTCATGAGGATTGTTTGATGAAAATGTTTATGGCTACTCTAGAGGGGAAAGAAAGATTATGGTATGAAGGTTTAAAACCAGGCAGCTTATACTCTCTTAAATATTTCCATATAACATTCTTTAAGCATTATGGAGAGTCCAATCCTTCATCCTTGGTGTTTGAAGATTGTTGTAAATTTTTTGAACATTTCATTAAGTACCTTAATTTTTTTTTTGGTGATGAAGTGTGTATGAATGATGAAATCATAGAAGCCTTTTATGAATATTCATCCCAACAACAAATAGTAGCCCCTCCTTTGGTTGAAGATGAAGCTAATCAAGAAATTGTTGCTAAAAGTCATTTTCCTTCTCCTGAGCTTGATGAAGATATTCAACAATATTTCGAGCAAGAAAACGTGTTTCAAAGTTGTCTTTCTTCCCCTGTGAATGATGTGGTTGTTCAAATTCTAAGTGTCCTAGACATGGATGAGGATTTTGAAAATGCATCTATGGAGACTCCAAGCAGCGAAAAAACAAATGACATAGAGCTTTAGGAAAGCAACAAAACATCATATGCCATTTTTCAATTAGAAATATAGAAAGATAATGAAGAGGCAGTGGTTTTATTTGATTTATTTGAAAATCATGGTTTTGAAAATGCATCCATGGGAACTCTAGACTGTGAAATAGTGCATGTTGTTAGTTTTTCACATTTGCAAGAAGATTATGAGAATGAACTTATTTCCATTCATTCATTTGAAAGTCAAAATCACAGTCATCAAACAAATTTCCAGAAGTTTAATGAAACCAAATCAGGATTGTTTGATGAACAAGAGGATAGCCTTGATGCACATAATCTGGTTTTCATATTTGAATATGTTAAAGAATGTACGGATATTTTTGTTGAGATGCATTGAAAAGTAGACAAACCTAATGTTGCCATTTCATTTGAAAATGTTCTCATAACTGAAGAAATAGAGCAAGAGCAACAAACACTTATGAAAGAGGCTTGTCTTTCTGTGTTTTCTCATCAAGAAGAAATGATTTTTCATGGTTCTTAGGATCTTGTGGCCATCCTATTACAATCTTCAGTGAAGGAGGAGTTTGTTTCATTCATAAGCTTAGGTTTTGGATTCAAATTTCGTTTTCAACTGCCATCTTTTACATTTATTTGTCTGCTTAAGAAAGATGTGAGCGGAGAAAAATCGGGAAGCCAATTGCTTGATTGGTTGCATTGGCACTTTAGCATCACTTGATTGAGTATTCATTCATCGTTTTTAGAGTAGATAGGAGTGTGTAAATAATCTTGTTGGTCAAGCATTTTTCAGTTTGGATTTTCATTAGTGTGTACAATCATATTTTAACGGTGTATTCAGTATTCAATATACAGTTGAGAGTAGTGTGCAGAGTTTGATTTTCAGCAGACACTAGTGACAGGTCAGAGCAGGGTACACACACATATTTTGGGAGCAACCCAATGGATTAGGCACCGGGTCTACGAGTTATTTGCTACCTCACAGGGAGGATAACATCCCTAGTTGGAGATTATGTTATCACCTGCTAATTTGCATTAATTTTTCCCAAAGCTTCTTGTCCTTGTGTTATCTTTCCACTCAGATCTTAAAAAAAATTGACCAGCTCCGTTCAACTCCCATCACCTAAATCCTTCACTCAACTGATCATCCAAAATATTCATGTCCTCCATGAGTAAAAAATTTGGCAAATATCTCAAACCTATACCTAGCCTTAATGCTTATCCAAATCCCTTAGTTCCATCACTTCATTAATTTTTACCCTTATTTTCATATTCCCGTTGGAAATAAAAAATATTCATTTTATTAAGCACCCTTATCCTATCCACAAAGTCACGTGTTAAGCCTCATATGCCCAAAGTCCTTCGAAAATAGAAAAAATGGTTTATTATTATTAATATAAATATTTTTATATTAAAATATTTATATTAATATTTGATCCAATATTTAATTTATAGCATCACGTCAAATCATGGGCACAAATCTCGATTTATAATATGGAAAAGTCAAAAACTGGATGGAGGGCGCAAATACATATGGGGCATAAAATTAACGCGGAGGTTAATTATGTGAAGGCTGACTGATATGTAAACTGTGGTTTTGGTGATTGGACACGTGTTTTTATGTAAACTGTGGTTTTGGTGATTGGACACGTGTTTTTACGTGGTGAATATCGGGGGGCAAAAGTGGGTAAACTCCAAACCACTTTTTGATATAATAAATGCAACCATTTATCCTATGGTTTAGGTGCAACATTTTTAGAGAGTGCAGTTCAATAATGATTATGGAATTTTTAATAAAATAAATTATTCCTCATGGTGAAATTGTTTTACAGAGGTAAAATTTAAATTTTACAAATCGAGGAGATTAATGTTTATTTCCATCGAAAACAAATAAATAGGAAAATTCACGTGAAAGGAAAACTTGGATAATTTTTATATAAAGGTTTTACATAAGTAAAAGAAGAAAAATAAAAGTATTTACTAAAGATGGTAAACAAGACATGGCATGAATTAAATTATGGAAATTTAATTCTATAGGTTAAAAAAATATTTGGGAATTATTTTTATTCAAATATATTATTCTCAAAAATTTAATGAGAATATGGATAAATTGAATTAAATTTGAAAGGGTATAAGTGACATTTCCAAGAGAACGTGGCAGAGGAAAGAGTTGGAGCATTAGAGGAATCTGCAAGAATCATGAAACGTTTTTTTTTCTGGTTGTTCTGAACTCCATTGTAATTTTCTAGGACTGAATTGAATACATATGCAGAAGCTTTTGAAGTCTCTATGAAAATATTTTAATGGTGGTGATATGAGTTTTGTCTCCTTTCACTGTATGTATTTCATGTGTTCTTTTATTCCATTTAAATTTTCATCTGTTTAAATTGGAGAGTTAAAGACCCAAAATTCATCTTATGATGCTCTTGGCTTAAGCAATTTAAACTGTGTGAATTTCCTCTTAACTAATTCAGAATTCATTTCAGTAATGCTCTGATGCAGATAACTCAATTTACAACTTAGATTCATTGCCTCATTTAGCCCTATCCTCTGGGGATTTCTACCAGCCAATCATGTTTTCATTCAATTTCAGAATATTGACTTTATAGCCCTGAGTGTCCCTCCCCTTCCTTGCCAACAACTTTATAAAAACCCCCAAAACAAACTAAATCTAGACATTGATTATCAAATAAATATAAGTGACATGAGAGAGCCCTCTGAGTTGAGTAGGCTAGTGCCCAGCTCTAAAGTAGGTTGAAATCAGCTGAACAAAATTTACAGAGTGCTAACATAAGGCACCCAATTATATTACTCCTTTTTTCATTTCTCTTCTACCCATTTCGCTTTTCCCTAGCTAAGAGTCACTTCTTCTCCTACTCACCCATAGCATTTAAATATTGAAATACTCACCCATAGCATTTAAATATTGAAATACATGTTTTT
>JZKD02S2270282.1:355191-377576 GCA_000966675.3 Picea glauca | reverse complement strand
ACTATTTAAATCCTTTAAGAAAATGTCAACTTTACTTTTGTCAAAGCGCAAATTCCTTTGATTATCATAATTCTCTTCAATGGTGCTCCTATGCATGGAAAATTTTAGAGTTAGGTTTAAAGGTTTATGATCAGAGTCAGGGTCATGGTCATTTAAAAGGTCAAAATTTGTTATTTGGTTGGAAACGGGGATATCAGATATCACATAATCTACAACACTACTACCTAGCCTATGAATACAGGTCATTTGGTTGGAGTTTTGACACTTCATTACTCCATTGCAAATTATTAGGTCTTGAGAGCTGTAGAGCTTGACCAACTCAGTACCAAACAAATTCTCAATTAGGTCTTGAGAGCTTCTTTTGTAGCTATTAGATAAAACAAGGTCCTCATCTAGCCATAAAGGATTATGGTTGGAGTCATCACTTAAAAGAGTAGTGTGTTTAGTTGCAGTCCTAACATTAAAGTCTCCTAGCAGGAGGATATTACCTTCATTTTTCAAATTATAAATATCTTGTTCTAAATTATTATAGGGACAATTTTTATCTAGATTATTTTTCTTATAAAAAGTAGAATTAATAGGTGAAAAATAAAAAATTGTTATATACATCTTCTTAGCATTGGTGTCTGAAATTTTTATCCAAATGTATTGATTAAGAGGGTCAATCTTATGAAGTTGAATGTGAGGAGAAATGCTTTTTCTAATATAACAAGATATGCCTCCTATCCCTCTACGGTGGGATTTTTTTTTCCATGCCGACCACAAGACAAATCCTTCCATGTTAGGGACGTTAGACTCCTCATGCTCCCAAGTTTCAGCTAGACAGATAATATCAATACCACTCGGGATCCAACTTATCATAGGACCTTTGCACCATGGAAAGCCACGACAATTCTAAAAAAGGATCCCAAGTGTCCCAAATTCCTATTTATTATTATCCTTCAGGTCTCTATCCCTAACAATAGATTTTCAATTTCTAATTATTGCCCATTTTCTTTCTTTCCTGGCTTCTTTTACCTTTTGAACTTCCTTCCTTAATTCAGCTTGGTCTTCGGGAATGAGGTCTTCATTTATAAATATTCCCGACCCTTTTAAGCTTGGAGATTTACTAAGTATGCTATATTTATGGTCATTACAACGCAATTTGACATGGATCAACCTATCTTTGTGATCAATTATTTTTCCTAGTCTCTTTGCTTCTATGAGGTAAGTTGTATCAATTTGTGATTTATTTTTTAATTCTTCTTTTACTATTGCTAGCGTATCCTCCTCTTGTTGTTCTTTTATACCAAAAATTATGAGGTTCAAGGCTCTTTTGTTACGCTCATGGTCCAATTCGATTAGCTTATTCATTTCCTATTTGACGGGTTTGATATCCAATTTGTTTTCCATATTACCGAGGGTCAAATTGTTGGTTAGTTTTTCTTCTAGCTCTTTGAATTCTATCCTTCATTGTCTGCAATTCACTCTTGAACCCTAAGAATCTATCTTTTATTTGAGTTTGAATGGTATCTTTAATTTTTTTTATCAATCATTGCCTCTAGCTCTATTTTGAGTTTTACGTCTCTTTCTTCACTCCTTTTTTCTAATGTTTCTAACTCTATTTGGATTTTGGCATCTCTCTCTTCTCTCTTTTTTTCTACTGATTCCATATAATCGTAAAGGATCTCTAGAGTGATTTTGGGGGGTCTCCCCTTGTTAGGGTGAGTTTTTGGAATAAGTGGTGTAGTGCTCATATTGAAAAGAAGAGAAAAAAGATGTAACAATTATTATTATGGATTGACTTGATCTCTCAAATCAACTTTTACTTCTGAAACTTAAAATAAAAAACTTAAAATAAAATTTATTTAAATCTCTTTACGTAAAATTAAAATTGAATCAAAGTAAAAAGTGATTCACCTCATTTTAGATGTCCAAATGCTCAACCCTTTGAAGAAGCCAAAAAATAATTTGAGAGAGAAGTCGAGAGAAATTACAAAGATTATTCTCGGCAAAAAAGGTAAAAATTACAAAGATTAATCCTTCAAAACCCTAGCTATATAATCTTAGAAATATAATATCTCCTAAAAAATAAATAAACAAATAAGTATTATTCCTGGATATATAATCTTACAAATAAAATATCTCCTTAAAAAAAATTATTATTGGCGTTGAAAACCCTAGATATATAATCTTAGAAGAAAAAAAAAAAGAAAAAAAAATAGAAGTATTATTCCCATTCAAAATGACAGAGATATAATTTCAAAACCGCAGAGATCTAGTATGCCCGTTCCAAATCGCGGAGAAATATTAATTTCAAAACCGCAGAGAAGTAGTATTCCCATTCAAAATTTTATTTCTACATGAAAATATATAATAAAAAAATGATATAATTTAAAATAAAATTATAAATTAATTTATGGATTGTTTAAGTTTTTTTATCCATTTCATATTTAATAAATATGAATTAAATTTATTATTATTAAATAAAATGGTTATTTCACATATTTATTAAAAATAAAATATAAATACATTTCATTAAAAAACAAATTTAACTTCAATACAAATTAAAACAAATATCTCATTAAACCAAATTTAAATTCAATAAAAAGTTAAAACAAAAATCTCATTAGAAGTTTCCTTATAAATATAAGGAATAAGGAATTATAAATTTTACAAATCCAAAATCATATGAACATAAAGAAGAAGATAAAGTAGGAATATAAGGAATAAAGAATGTGAGGTTATAAATTTTACAAATCCAAAATCATATGACCATACAAAATAAATGATTATAAAAAAATGATTATAAAAAATAAGATAAAATAGGAATATAAAGAATAAAGAAGATAAGGTAGGAATATAAGAAATAAAGAATATGAGGTTATAAATTTTGCAAATCCAAAATCATATGACTTATAAAATACGAATATAAAGAATAACGCAGATAAAGCAGGAATAAAGGATATGAAATTATAAATTTTGTAATTCCAAAATCATATGACCATAAAAAAGAAGATTAAGTGTTAATAGCAAATACGTGATGATCTAATAACCATTTAACACCACAACAACAACTAAAAAATTAATCCTAATTCTACATCCTAAAAAAGGTAAAAAAGGTCACGATTATTTAGATTGAGCTTGTGGTTCATCAAAGGTGGACCACTTCTTCTATTTCTCGAGATGCTTGTCCATTTAGTCCACATTATATTTTATTTTTAAATGTTTTATAAAATATATAAATTTAAATTTATAAGTTTGATTATTTAGATTGAGCTTGTGGTTCATCAAAGGTGGACCACTTTTTCCATGCATATTTTATCTATGTTTCGAGATGCTTGTCCATTTAGTCTACATTATATTTTAATTTTAAATGTTTTATAAATTATATAAATTTAATTTATAAATTTAAATTTATAAGTTCGATTAATAGTTTTCAATTTTTGGTTTAAAACAATTGTAATTAAATTTGGAAATGAGTTTCTCTAAAAAAAAAAAAAAATCTACAAAGATAGAGCATATCTAAAACAATTTTATCACTTATGACCTTAAAATTAAAGGTAATACATTTTATTTTAGGCAAGATATTATAAGGAAGTGGTTAACCGTAATTTCTAAGATCAAAAGTATCTCTTTGTTTTGACTAGCTTAAGGAGGAGAATAAATATTACTAAAATAAGAACTAATTCCCATGAGATGCATAGTGAAAATGGGCATTGGAAAATTCTTAAAACACCATGACATGAAATAAGATGAAAATCACATTCTCCTATAGTGCCCTAAGTATACCCAAATTAGATCTCAATTTCAAAATATTTGTCACGATATCAACTTTCCTAACCCTCTAATTTTGGAACACCAAAATAAATTCTAAAGAAATCCAAGTAATATATTACCTTTCTTAAGGTACATACCCTATCCCCCTCTGGGTTTGAACATGTTACCTCTTAGGAGGAAACAATGTTCTTAACCACTAGACCCACTCAAAATGTATAAAATTATTAAATTATTATTAATATAAATTTAAATAAAAAATATGTTTATACTACATACATACATATACATACATTGTATATGAATGCAAAATAATTTTATTAATAATTTTAAAATTAAATATATTAATATAAAATTTATTAAATTCTTATTAATATAAATATAATTTTTTGTTTTCAATTAGGTGTAGTTGGGTGGTTGGGAAGAATAAGCTCATAATAAATATATTATTACAATAGATTTATAAACTCGGAAATTTTTTTTTCCTAAAAAATTAGTACATTAATATATATTTTAATTAATTATTTTCAATTAATAATTTAATTAAAATTTTAAATTATTTTTTTCAAAAAAATTCTAAACTAATTAAAAAATTATTTCTAAACTAATTATAATCAAATGTACACATCCATAACCCATGATTAATTTTATCCATTATACATTCTCAAATATATATGTTTCCAATGTTGAATAAGTGTTTAATACTATTTAAGTGATTGAGGGGTGAGTTAGCCATGAATGCATATTCTTGATATCTCTTAAATGAAACTACTTCATAACATAATTTTCATTTATTTATTTATTATTGGTGTTGTCTAACTGTTCTAAGTTTTGTTTTTTTTAGTCGGAATTTTGAATGCATAAATGGATTGAGGGTGCTAAAAAACCCTTGGGATACTAGGAGTATACAAAATTAACCACTCAAATATGCAGATCCAATAATTTCTACTTGGATTTTGGGAAAAAATGATCATAAAATATCCTACATCGCATATCATATACTGAAACAAAGTTAGGAAATAACAAAGATATAAAAAATATAAAAAATAAGCATATGATGAGCTATATCGAAATGTTATGTGAATAATCAATACTCTTTATTAATAGTAGAACTAATTAGAGTTGAAAATTATAAATTTGATCCATTATACATTCTTAAATATATATGTTTCCAATGTTGAATAAGTGTTTAATACTATTTAAGTGATTGAGGGGTGAGTTAGCCATGAATGCATATTCTTCATATCTCTTAAATGAAACTACTTCATAACATAATTTTCATTTATTTATTTATTTATTGGTGTTGTCTAACTGTTCTAAGTTTTTTTCTTTTAGTCAGAATTTGGTGACATAAATCTCCACGAAATCACAATTTTATGTTGTTTAAATTGCATTTTGAATGTAAAAATGGATTGAGGGTGCTCAAAAACCCTTGGGATACTATGAGTATACAAAATTAACCACTCAAATATGCAGATCCAATAATTTCTCCTCGGATTTTGCGAAAAATTGAACATAAAATATCCTAACTGACAACATAAAATATCCTAACTAACATATTATATATTGAGACAAAGTTTGGAAATAACAAAGATATAAAAGATATAAAAAATAAGCATATGATGAGATATATCTTAATGTTTTTGTTTTTGTAAATGAGTGTGTGAATCTATATTACGTTATAAGGTTATAGTACAAAACTGATGCATGAGCTCCGATGATCTGCGTGAACAGAAACCATATTCAGGGTCCCTGAAATGCAGTATCTGAGAATGAACAAAAAGTGCTTGGGTTGCCACCACGGGAAACCAACCCAGGCTACCATAATCCAGTCTAAACACTTCATCAAAAGAAATCAAAAAGTCTAAACATAATGGGATTAGCTCCTACTCTGAGAGACATGATCTGGGCGGGTCCTGCGCTAGTCTAGGTTGATGGGGTTCTCTTCATCCCCTTCTTGTTGTGCCATGTCATTCTCCCTCTATTCCACCAGACGTAGCTTTCTGATACATGTTGGGGTTCCATTTTTGTCGGCTGGAGTGATATCTATATGGTGGACGTAGCGTAGATAGAGATGAAATTGCCCTGCCATCCTTTCCAGTTTCTCCTATTGTCTTTTATGGTCCTCCAACAACCTTTTTACCCCCGCCTCCAGGTTACTGAGGCGGTTGATAATTCCTGTGCGCTCTTTCTTTTGCTCTTTGGTTTTTGTCCTGTTGGTCTCCCCTCGGTCTGCACACATCTTTCCTATTAGCATTTTAGTTCTCCAAGCTTCCTCCACCATCCTGTGGTAGAGGGTTAACCTCAGTTGTGTGGCTCCGGGATCCCATATCCCCACTGCTTCCTAGGTTAGTGTTGACCAGGCTTTTCCCCTACGAGCGTTGTTGATTTCATCCTCCCATCTTTTAATGATCTTATTCCCCTTGGTGTCTGTCTTCGTGAGGAAGGTTCTCTTTGCTTCCCTTGCCACCTGTTTGATTCTTGTCATCCGCCAGGCGCTCTGTGGAGGATCCTTCTCCTAGGGGCCTCTCTTGCTGCTGGTTTTCTTCATGCGTACCATCTTCACTTGCAAGAGGTGGTTCTTACGTTGGGTTCTCTCCCTATTCCTCTTCACCTCCTTCTGGTAAGTAAGGTGGCCAGTGTAATTGCAATTCCTCATTCTGTGGTAAGTTTTGGTGTCTCTGCCTTTATGGAGCCAACCTGGTTGCAGTCCCTTCCTTGCAATCATGGCCTACTCCTCAAGGTGGTACTGCCCGCCAGTATCCTCTGTTCCAGCGCATGTGCACTTGATGACCTTATCGTTATCCCTACACCAATGCTTTTCCCTGCTTGTTGTACGCCATCCCTTTCCCCGTCCCATCTCGGTACTTAGATGAGGTGTGCTCCTACTTGGCCCTGGTGTGACTTGTCCTCCTTCGACCTTTGCCGCCTGCAAGTTATCTCTTCTTCTTTCCAATGGGCAAATTCTGTACTTCTTTCTATTGACGGGATCGTGGTATCTTACCTTCACCTGATGTGTGATCTGTGTATGCATTTATAACCTTATTGATTGGTGGGCCATCAGCTCTTGTCTAGGACCTATGTGTCCTTTAGTGTCTGCTGCGCCTCCATTCTTGCCATGATCTTCCGTACTACTCCTGTTGTCCCAGTCTTTTACCACAAGTTGGGTGCAATCTATCTGGAATTGACCTTGCGGTATGTTGCGCCAGATTGTGTCCACTTCTAGACCTTCGTACTCGACCCCCTCATTTTCTATTATGTCTGCCAATCCAATTGCTGACCTCCTCACTCAGTGCAAATCCACAGTGATCCCTGTCTGCATGTGCTCTTGGATTTTTTTCAATAGGTAGGCCAATCGCCAGTGCCTCTGGATTTTACCTATTCTGGTATCGTTTTGGAGTTTTCTCATTATGTTGATGACTAGCATGGAGTCTCCTTCCACTATGGTGCTCCTCATCCCCTCCTGGCTGAGAATCTCTAGGCCTGTCTCCAGGGCTCTGAATCCTGCGGCATTATTGCTTGAGTTTCCCAGGCTTCTCACGTACAATCGTATGATGTTCCCTTTACTATCCCTTATTACTCCTCCCAAACCTGTTCTTCTTGGGTTTCCTTTCGCCGCCCCGTTGAAATTCAACTTGAGGGATCCCGAAGGTGGTGGTTTCCAGTTGCGCTCACCTACCTGGAGTTGCGGCTGCTGTCTGTTTGGATTGGGTTTGTGCCCACCTGTTAGTTGGAAAGCCTCTAGGACTCATGAGTCATGATCTGTGGGTTGCGCTCTACCCTCCTGGCAGTTGCAGCTCATCATCGTCTCGCGTATCATGGAGGTTATTGTTTCCTTGATCTTCCCTTCTGGCCAGCTTTGGTTTCTGAAAATGCGTCGGTTCCTTTCCTTCCATACCGACCATATGATCATTCCTAGGGTGAGGGTCCAACAGAGGTTCACCTTTTCTTGGTCGCTATAGTTTTCTCTCCAGAGCTTGATTGTTGTGGCAATAATACCACGGATCCTGTCGGACTGGCGGAAGATACTTGCTGCCCAGTCCCATAGTTCTGCAGTGTAGGCATAGTTGTCAAGGAGATGGTTGGTTGTTTCTTCTTGAGTTTGACAAAGATGACATCTTGACGAACCGGTGAAACGTCTTTTCCTTAGGTTATCCCAAGTTAGGATGCGATTGTGTAATATTAGCCACTAGAGGATCTTAATCTTTGGCCATTAAGGGTTGTTCCAGATCTTATCCCAGTGTTGCACCAGGTTGTCTTGGTTTGGGTCCATCATATAGTGCCAAACTTCTTTTAGGTTGAATTCCCCTCCATCCTTTTTGCCCCACCTCAACTGGTCCTCTCCTTCTGTGACTATTATTTTCCGTCTGCCCAGTTCCTCCTCCACCTCTTTTATTGTTGTTGTGGGTATCTCATTGTTCTGAGGGTTAATCTTGTCCCATATTCGCCATTTGTTGTGGTCCATTCCCTGCTGCCAGTATTGATAGACATTGATTTTTCCTTGTGTTATGAGGTCTTATTGGAGTATCCCTTTGTCCTGGTTTTCCATATTTTGTTCCTGATACCAAGCATCCTCTCATAATCTCGTTGTTCTTCCATTCCTGATTTCCAAAAAGTTGTGTGTCTGAATCCATGCTTTGTTGTGCCAGGCTAGGTTCCAAATGGCCGAGCCTTCCTTGGTTCCTCCAAAGCAGATTTTGTCTTGGTCGCGGGTGTTTGGTGCGTACTTTGCCTTCCATAAGTTTACCCAGGGTGTTGCAGTTTCTTTGACCCACCGACATCAGAGTTTCACCCCATATGCATTGTTGGTCGTTTGTGGATCTTGTAGCCCCAAGCCTCCTTTTCTTTTTGGCCTGTAGACTTTTTCCCAGGCCACCAGGGCCCATTTTTTCTTTGTTTCCGCACCTCGCCACAGGAAGTCCCTCTGGATGGCTCTAATTTTTTGTAGGATACCTTCTGAAGTGGGGAAGATTGACATCATAAAGGTTTGGATGGCCTGTAAGACAATATTGTTCAGGATCAGTCTGCCGACTAGGTTAAGGGATCTATACGACTAGTTTTTTACCCGCTCCTGTAACCTGTTTATTACTCCTTCCCAAGTTGACAACTTATAAACTTTGCATGTCAAATTAACCCCCAAATACTTGGTTGGAAGTGTTTTCCGTTCAAATCCTAGAATGTTGGTCAAATTCCTTTAGATAGTTGGATTGGTATTAAAGAAAAATATCATCGACTTGGAGTGGTTGATCTCAGTGCCCAAGGCTTCCCCAAAATATTCAAGTATTCTTTTGTAGGCTTTGGCTTCCTTGACCGTGGGTATGCCATGGAGTAGTGTATCATCCAAAAACTATTGGTGAGTTTAAGTAGGGAAGTTTTCGAAAGGTTTGAGCCCTGTTATTTCCCCAGTTGTTGTGGTGTTCTTTATGCTTCGGCTGAGGCCTTCCATCATCAGAATGAACAGGAAAGGAGACAACAGATCTCCTTGTCTGATCCCTCTTGTGGGCCAGAAAGGTTTGGCTGGGGCTCCATTGATTAGTAGCGAGTAGCTTGTTGTGGATACTAAACTGACAATCCAACTAATCCAGTGCTGGGTAAAACCAAAAGCTTCCAGGGTCTTTATTATATAATGCCAGCTATTTTTTTCACAATCTTTTGCTAGGTCCAGTTGTATTAAAATTCCCCCCTTTTTCTAGAGTTTTAAGGTGTGAATGATCTCATGGGCCTGGATGATGTTGTCCATTATTTATCTACCTTGCACGAAGCATGTCTGTTCTTGCAAGATAAGTCAGGGTAGGATGGGTTTCAATCTATTTGTTATGACTTTGGAGATGATATTGTATATCACATTACAAAGTTCTACGAGTCTGTACCAGTCCAGGGTTTTGGCTTCATTTTCTTTGGGGATTAGGGTGATCATGGTTGTGTTTAGTTCTTTAAGGATGGAGGCATACCTTCTAGAGTCCTCTACTACCTTATAGATGTCATGTCTGACAATTTCCCAACAGGCTTTGAAGAATTCCACAGTGAAGCCATCTGGACCTGGTGCTTTCCCACTGGGCATTTCTTGGAGAGCTTGGTCCACCTCTTCCATGGCGATAGGTTTGTTCAGGAAGATGTTTTGTTCCTTGGTAACCAAGCGTGGTATATGTTGGGTTATCCTCTGAATGGCCTCCAATCTGTCTTGATGCAGTACTTGGGCTATCCTGTGGAAGTGTCTAACCATAGTGCTTTCGATCTCCTGATGTGACTCACGCTCGATTCCATCCTGGTCCTTGATCTTCAGGATTTTATTATGGGCTCTTCTGGCCATGGTTGTTCTATGGAATAACTTGGTGTTCCACTCTCCTTCCTTTAGCCACCGGATACATGACTTCTGACGCTAGAGTGTTTCCTCCTGCTGGCATCGCGCCTCCCACTCTTGGGTCATTTGGAGCTCTTCCTTTTTCTGGTCCTCCGTATAGCCTTCCCGCATGCAAGTTTCTTGGATTTTTTTCATTTTTTCTTTGATGTTGTTTTTCTCTGTGTTTATATTCCCGAAGATATCCCCGTTCCATTCCTTGAGTTTATTTTTAATGTATTTAAGTTTCTTGTGTAGCTTGAACATCCTAGTCCCTTGCTTCGGTTGCTCCTCCTTCCACCACTGTTTGATTTTTTCCTTGAAAGTCGAGTGATCAATCCAGAATTTCTAAAATCTAAAGGGTCTGTTCTTAGGTGTTGTTTGGAATCCTGCTTCCAGTTGCACTAGCCAGTGATCAGATCAACCCCAGGGTAAGATGTTGCAATCTAAATTTAGCCGTTGCATAATGATTGACTCTGATATAAGGAATCGGTTGAGTCTTATAGCTACCTGAAACTGGTTCCTCCATTTATTGTTCCAGGTGAATTGGCCATTCTTAGTTTGGAGATCTACCATCTCCGCTCTATCTATAAAATTTGAAAATTCCTCTGCATCCCGATCCAGTCTTCTAATGCCACCCTTCTTTTTTGCAAGGGAGGTGATAATGTTGAAGTTCCTTGCAAGGATCCAATGGAGGTTGGTGGCTCGGCCTTTTATATCTCTAGGACTCAGATCATTCCTTTCTTTTCCTCTATCCCATGGGGCCCATACACATTTGTGCAGAGAATCTCCTCAGTGTTTCCTATGATTTGCATGCGCACCATTAGGGTGTTCTTGGTTGCTTCGACTACTATTTAATTTAGGATTTGTGGGTTCCACAACATGAGTATACCTCCTGACCTTTTGAGGTCTTCGATGGCTAGCATATTGTACTTGTGCCAGTGTTGTTTACTGATTGATTCCATTCTGTCTGTAGTACATTTCATCTCTTAAATAAAACAGAGATTCGGTTGCTCCTGCTTTAGTTTATTCCGAAGGATTATTTGTTTTCTTGGGATGTTTAGGCATCTTATATGCCAAGTTATAACCTTCATTTAAACATGTGGGGGAGAGTGGGGAAAGAGTTTCTTGATCTTACCTGAGTTTATCAGTAGCGCTCCCAGCTCCTGCAGTGCTACGTTGTTTGATTTCCTTCCTTTTTTCGTCCTTGTCTGTTTGTGTGATAACTGCGATTGTCCCTCGCTGACTTTCACTCCTAGGTGTCCTATATCTCCATGTGTGCATTTTTTTCCTATGGATTTGGCTTCCTCCCATAGGAGGAATAGGTATTGGATGCGGTTGAATTGCTCTATTGGTACGTTGTCAATTCCTTGCCTTTTCCATTGTTCTAATATGTGTGGAAGGTCTATTCCTTCCCTTTCCACTAGGTCTCTGAGATCGGGGTCTTCTGTACCTACTTCGTTCGGGGTCATTTCTACATCTCCCTTTGCGTCTTGCATGGCGGTGTTGTCTTCTTTTGTTTCTCCATCCATCGGGGTTGCGCAACTCCCCTGAGTTGTTGTATTGTTTGGCTGTTGGGTGGGCTCTTTTGTTGCTTAGTCTTTGACTTTTGGAGCTTTTGTTGATTCCTTGTCTTTTTCTATCCCTTTGTTTGTTTGGTCCCTTCCTTCCATTGTATTCTGGGTCTCCTGGGTATTTCCTGCCGAGGTTTTATTTTTCTTTCTATTAGCTTTGTTCCTGGGGTTTGGTGTTATAAACCCTTCCTCGTCTTGCTGAGTTTTGAGATTTGTCGCATCCTTCTTTTATTTTAGAGGGCACTCTCTGATCAAATGTCCATGTTCATGGAATCTTCTGCATCTAAAGGGGATCTGTTCATAATCTATGTTTTGGATCCATTCCTCATCCCTAAAATCCAGACTTATGGCTTCTAGAAGTGCTCCATAAACGTCCATATCCATGCAAATTCTTGCATATGTTGTGTATCTTCCTTTTAGGGTAGCTTTTGAGGTCTTCACATATTTCCCCATTTTGTTTCCTATAGCTTCAAAGGTAGAGGTACACCAGTAGTCTAGGGGTAGGGAATAGAATCTCAGCCAAACTGGTACCTTTTTGAAAGTTTCTTTCTCCAGGGAGAAGTTTTCTTTCCAGGGTTGCATGTAGAGTCTTGTTGAGGCGTGGAAGTATAGACCTCCCTCAAATACTTTGTCCCTGTCCTCCAGGTTGATAAAGACTGTTGTGAAGAAACCCTTTGAGCTGAGGTGGAGCTCCACTTCTCCATTAGGCTTCTAGTGATATTTAATCTAGTTGCACAGAGTTCTTTCTGTGGGCCATAACCCCATAAATTTTCATATGAGCGCATGCGTCTTCATCTGGTCCCTGTAGAGTTGCGTTTGTGGGTCCTCCAATACTACCTTGGGTATCATTGTTGTTTTGGGCTTGCAGGGGTTGCGCCCCTCCGTCCCGTTAGCCTTCGCGGTCTCTTGCACCTCTTTCTGAGCTTCCTTAGAGACTTCCTCCATGGTCTAATTTTTGTCACGACTTCTTTCTTGATGCTTCCCTGGGTCTGATCCCGAGGTTCCTGTTGTCGGTGCCTTGAAAACTCCGCTGCTTGGCCCTTTTCCTTTGTCCACCACTACCTATTTGTATGAGGGGGTCCCATTTCCCCCCCCACCCTTACTGCTCATGCTACTCTCTGCTGTGGCCGCAACTGTCAAACACTAGCTCGCCGTGACTGTCAAAACCTAGCTCATGTATATGTTTACTGTTATTTCAGTATGAATCTGTGCATTTACATAATCAGAAATATTGAAATGTTATGTGAATAATCAATACTCTTTATTAATAGTAGAACTAATTAGAGTTGAAAATTATAAATTTGTCCAATCTCACTCATTTCTCATTTCTGGTATCAAAATTGGTCTATTAGACTTTAAGAAAAATAAGAGATTACTTGGATTTCTTTAAAATGTTATTTCAATGATGGAAAAACATTAAGATAAGTGTTCCAAGATCACTAAAGTTTGATTTATTTATTTTTATTGGTGTTGTATAACTGTTCTAAGTTTTTGTTTTTTTAGTCGGAATTTGGTGACATAAATCTCCACGAAATCACAATTTTATGTTGTTTAAATTACATTTTGAATGCATAAATGAATTCAGGGTGCTCAAAAACCCTTGGGATACTAGGAGTATACAAAATTAACCACTCAAATATGCATATCCATAAATTTCTACTCGGATTTTGGGAAAAATTGAACATAAAATATCTGAACTGACATATTATATCTTGAGACAAAGTTAGGAAATAACAAAGATATAAAAGATACAAAAAATAAGCATATGATGAGATATGTCGAAATGTTATGTGAGTAATCAATACTCTTTATTAATATTAGAACTAATTAGAGTTGAAAATTATAAATTTGTCCAATCTCACTCATTTCTCATTTCTGGTATCAAAATTGGTCTATCAGACTTTAAGAAAAATAAGAGATTACTTGGATTTCTTTAAAATGTCATTTCGATGCTTGAAAAGAATTAAGATAAGTGTTCCAAGATCACTAAAGTTTCATTTATTTATTTTTTATTGGTGCTGTCTAACTGTTCTAAGTTTTGTATTTTTTAGTCGAAATTTGGTGACATAAATCTCCACGAAATCACAATTTTATGTTGTTTAAATTACATTTTGAATGCAGAAATGGATTGAGGGTACTCAAAAACCCTTTGGATACTAGGAGTATAAAAAAATAACCACTCAAATATGCAGATCCAATAATTTCTTCTCGGATTTTGGGAAAAATTGAACATAAAATATCTTAACTGGCATACTATATATTGAGACAAAGTTAGGAAATAACAAAGATACAAAAGATATAAACAATAAGCATATGATGAGATATATCAAAATGTTATGTAAATAATCAATAGTCTTTATTAATAGTAGAACTAATTAGAGTTGAAAATTATAAATTTGTCCAATCTCAGGGTAAAATCATGTATCTGGGTAACACTTTCGTGACAACTGGGTCTCCAAAATTCCTAGTGGCAATTTTTTGATTCCATAATAATAGCTTTTCGATAATAATAACTTTTTGATTCCTAATTATTTCCTAGTTTCCTTCCTTTCTGGCTTCATTTACCTTTTGAACTTCCTTCCTTCATTTATCTTGATCTTCTGGAATGAGGTATTCATTTATAAATATTCCAAACCCTTTTAAGCTCATAGTTTTACTAAGTATGTCGTGTTTATGGGCATTAGAAGTTACCATAACCCAAATCAACCTATCTTTATATTCAATTATTTTTCGCAACCTTTTTTCTTCTACAAGGTCACTGGTTTCAATTTGATATTTATTTTTTAATTCCTCCTTGACTATTGGTAACGTGTTGTCATATTTTTGTTCTTTTATACCAAAAATAATTAGGTTGAAGGCTTTTTTGTTGCACTCGTGGTATAACTCCATGAGTTTATTATTTCCTATTTGATAGGTTTGATATCCAATTTTTGTTCCACACTATTTAGGGCCAAATTGTTAATTTTCTTTTCTTCTAGATCTTTAATTTTGTCCCAAAGATTGTTATTTTCTTTGACCTCTTATTCATGCTTTGATTATTTTTCTTCTTGGTTGTTTTTTTCTATTTCTTGTAACCTAGCCTCCATTTTTGTAGCCGAGTCTTAAAGCCTAATAGTTTATTGTCTATTTGTCTCTAAATATTATCTTCTAAGGATCTTAATTTATTATCAAGCATTGCTACTAACTCACTTTGAAATTTGGCTTCTCTTTATTCTCTATGTTTTTCTATTGATTCTATATATTCATGCAAACAATGTAGGGTTACTTTTTTAGGCCTTCCTCTATTAGATTTAGGTATCAACGATGTATTACTCATATTGAAAAGAAAAATAAATAAACAAGAAACTTGTGTCTCTTATTAACGGCAGGGTTTGAATAGTCATGAACATGATTTAGTTACAATAGATCAGATTTACCGTAGACCAAATTCATTGTAGACCCATCGAATTATTCACCACATCAATTCACCATAGATATACCAATTCACCCATAGAGGTAAAAATGTGCATGCATTATGTATGAACCATAGAGATAATATTCACCACCGTATCTATTCACTGCAGAGATATATTACAATAAACTTTTTGAAACACTATCTTTTTATTAATATATTTCCAAAAAATATTATTGTTATTTAATTTGTCAAATTTTAATTTAATTATATGTTTTTCCCTTACAAATTTATGAAAAATTTAATAAGTGATTTTTTTCACAACAACTATTTCAACCTCATATATATAATCTTGTTTTAATGTTCTAAAACAAGGATAAAAACATGATTTACACTAAACATATTTTATCTCACTTTTTTTCTGGAAAATTATTATCTCAGTTATTTTGGAAGTCCACAACTAAATATTTGAAACACATTTTACACGCCTCTATGTTCCCAACAAGTGTTTTTCTCCAATTTAATTAAAGTAGAAAATTAAATATACCATTTTGAAGATTAAACATTCATAGGTATCCCAAGTATTTTTATAATTTACTAGCTATGCAATTTTTATACTACTTATTATCTCCTAGCCTAGGGATAGCTAAGGCGATTATGTCTCGAGGCCCACAGGTCCTAGACATTAACTAAGTGTACTAGTGTACATAGTGAATAATCTAGTTTAGTAAGTAAGACATTAACTAAGTGTACTAGTGTACATGTGTAGAGTATGTATACGTAGCTAGTGGACACATATCCCACACATCTACTAAACATAAATAAGTAATACCTCTAGTGCATAGTTCAAGTATCATCACAAAAAAGTAGGTAGGACAACAAATCAAGTAATGCATCATTCAATAACTTAACTAACAAAATTACAATAATTCATCAATATTTTATCATCACATTTAAAAATATAAAAAAGGAATCAAAATGAGTGTTTTGGAACCAAGTGAGAAAACAAGAGTGGCGCATCTAATCCCCATGAAGTATTCTTGACTAACATCAAATCATCCTTCCTTCCTAACCTACTTCCATCTTCCATCCTATCCTTTCCTCTGCTAGATTAAGCTAGATCATCAACTATATTGACCTAACTCTAGATAGAACCCATAAGTGGAAGTGTCACACATATTCACCAAGATTCCCCAACATGAAAATAGAAGTCTCCATCACGTGTCTAGAGGATTGTGTCTTAACACAACCCTCCCACGATTCCAGGTTTCAAAGGATACATGGTGGAAAATGCCTCCACCCATCCTGATTGAACTAGGGTCAACACCCTATATCAAGTCATGTTATGCAACTACTATTCTTAGAATCACTCCATCGAATAATCACTCTAGAAAGTTGTGCATCATGTCAAAACCACAGTTACCAAATCTCATAGAAATATTTGAAATCATAAGTAAAACTTATAGTACACATTATCTCCCTAATGTCTACAACACTTACAATCATTTGGCTATAGATACTCATAGCCATGTAGATACATCACAAATTTCATATGAGAATCCATATTTGTATTGACATTTACAACATAATTTTGAGTTGGTATCCATATAATGAAATTCCACATTTAATTTTGCATATTTAAGAAAATCACATAATTGTATTCATCATGAACATACAATAGTAAAAATAACATTATTCAACACATAAATAGGTCCATTTATACACATCTCAAATGTCTATATTAGTCTAACTAATCCCAAATAGTTAATAAGCAATGAATTACTAAGATGAGTAAAATTTAAGGTCACGATTATTTAGATTGATCTTGTGGTTCATCAAAGGTGGACCACTTCCTCTGTGCATGTTTTATCTATTTCTCGAGATGCTTGTCCATTTAGTCCACATTATATTTTAATTTTAAATGCCTTATAAAATATATAAATTTAAATTTATAAGTTTGATTATTTAGATCGAGCTTGTGGTTCATCAAAGGTGGACCACTTCTTCTATGCATGTTTTATCTATGTTTCAAGATGCTTGTCGATTTAGTCTACATTATATTTTAATTTTAAATGTCTTATAAATTATATAAATTTAAGTTTATAAGTTCCATTGATAGTTTTTAATTTTTGGTTTAAAAAAATTGTAATTAAATTTGGAAATGAGTTTCTCTCAAAAATCTAGAAACATAGAGCATATCTAAAACAATTTTATCACTTATGACCTCAAAATTAAAGGCAATACATTCTATCTTATTCTCCTACTAGAAGTGAGCCTAGCCAAAATCATCATCAACAAAATGATGCCTACACTCTTGGATTAATCATTGGGTTATAAAGGAAGGAATAATAAATTTAATGAGAATATTTGGTGCGATAAAGAATTAGAGCATAAAAGAAAATTAAGATACTATAAGGAAGTGGTTAACCCTAATCTCTAAGATCAAAAGTATCTCTTTGTTTTGATATATTTATACTATATATGTATATGAATGTAAAATAAGTTTATTAATAATTTTAAAATTAAATATATTAATATAAAAATTATTAAATTATTATTAATATAAATATAATTTTTTGTTTTCAATTAGGTGTAGTTGGGTGGTTGGGACGAATAAACTAATAATAAATATATTATTACAATAGATTTATAAACTCCAAAACAAAATATTTTTTTTCTAAAAAGTTAGTACATTAATATATATTTTAATTAATTATTTTCAATTAATAATTTAATTAAATTTTAAATTAATTTTTTCAAAATAATTCTAAACTAATTAAAAAATTATTTCTAAACCAATTATAATCAAATGTATACATCCACATTGTGAAACCCATGATAAATTTGATCCATTATACATTCTCAAATATATATGTTTCCAATGTTGAATAAGTGTTTAATACTATTTAAGTGAATGAGGGGTGAGTTAGCCATGAATGCATATTATTCATGTTTCTTAAATGAAACTATTTCCTAACATAATTTTCATTTATTTATTTTTTATTAGTGTTGTCTAACTGTTCTAAGTTTTGTTTTTTTTAGTCGGAATTTGGTGAATTTTGAATGCAGAAATGGATTGAGGGTGCTCAAAAACTCTTGGGATACTAGGAATGTGCAAAATTAACCACTCAAATATGCATATCCAATAATTTCTGCTTGGATTTTGGGAAAAATTGAACATAAAATATCCTAACTAGCATATTATATATTGAGATAAAGTTAGGAAATAACAAAGATATAAAATATATAAAAAATAAGCATATGATGAGATATATCGAAATGTTATGTGAATAATCAATACTCTTTATTAATAGTAGAACTAATTAGAGTTGAAAATTATAAATTTGTCCAATCTCACTCGTTTCTCATTTCCAGTATCGAAATTGGTCTATCAGACTTTAAGAAAAATAAGAGATTACTTGGATTTCTTTAAAATGTTATTTCGATGCTTGAAAAGCATTAAGGTAAGTGTTCCAAGATCACTAAAGTTTCATTTATTTATTTTTTATTGGTGTTGTCTAACTGTTCTAAGTTTTGGTTTTTTTAGTCGGAATTTGGTGACATAAATCTCCACGAAATCACAATTTTATGTTGTTTAAATTGCATTTTGAATGCACAAATGGATTGGGGGTGATAAAAAACCCTAGGGATATGAGGAGTATACAAAATTAACCAGTCAAATATGCAGATCCAATCATTTATACTCAGATTTTGAGAAAAATTGAACATAAAATATCCTAACTGGCATATTATATATTGAGACAAAGTTAGGAAATAACAAAGATATGAAAGATATAAAAATAAGCATTTGATGAAATATATCGAAATGTTATGTGAATAATCAATAATCTTTATTAATAGTAGAACTAATTAGAGTTGAAAATTATAAATTTGTCCAATCTCACTCATTTCTCATTTCTGGTATCAAAATTGGTCTATCAAACTTTAAGAAAAATAAGAGATTACTTGGATTTCTTTAAAATGTTATTTCAATGCTTGAAAAGAATTAAGATAAGTGTTCCAAGATCACTAAAGTTTCATTTTTTTTTTATTGGTGTTGTCTAACTGTTCTAAGTTTTGTTTTTTTTAGTCAGAATTTGGTGACATAAATCTCCACAAAATCACAATTTTATGTTGTTTAAATTGAATTTTGAATGCATAAATGGATTCAGGGTGCTCAAAAACCCTTGGGATACTAGGAGTATACAAAATTAACCACTCAAATATGCATATCCAATCATTTCTACTTGGAATTTGGGAAAAAATGGACATAAAATATCTGAACTGGCATATTATATATTGAGACAAAGTTAGGAAATAACAAAGATATAAAAAATATAAAAAATAAGCATATGATGAGATATATCAAAATGTTATGTGAATAATCGATACTCTTTATTAATAGTAGAACTAATTAGAGTTGCAAATTATAAATTTGTTCATTCTCATTCATTTATCATTTCTAGTATCAAAATTGGTCTATCAAACTTTAAGAAAAAAAAGAGATTACTTGGATTTCTTTAAAATGTTATTTCGATGCTTGAAAAACATTAATATAAGTGTTCCAAGATCACTAAATTTTTTATGACTTATAAGGGTAGGATTTCAAGAAAGGGTTCAAAGTGTCTCAAATTGATATTTATTGTTATTCTTTTAGTCTCTATACATAATAATAGCTTTTTGATTCCTAATTATTTCCTAGTTTCCTTCCTTTCTGGCTTCATTTACCTTTTGAACCTCCTTCCTTCATTTAGCTTGATCTTCTAGAATGAGGTCTTCATTTATAAATATTCCAAACCCTTTTAAGCTCATAGTTTTACTAAGCATGTCGTATCTATGGGCATTAGAACTTACCATAATCCGAATCAATCTATCTGTATGTTCAATTATTTTTCCCAACCTTTTTGCTTCTATAAGGTCACTGGTTTCAATTTGATATTTATTTTTTAATTCCTCCTTGACTATTGGTAACGTGTCATCATATTTTTGTTCTTTTATACCAAAAATTATTAGGTTGAAGGCTTTTTTGTTGCACTTGTGGTATAACTCTATGAGCTTATTTATTTCCTATTTGATAGTTTTGATATCCATTTTTTGTTCCACACTATTTAGGTCCAAATTGTTAATTTTCTTTTCTTCCAGATCTTTAATTTTGTCCCAAAGATTGTTATTTTCTTCGACTTCTTATTCATGCTTTGATTATTTTTCTTCTTGGTTGTTTTTTTCTATTTCTTGTAACCTAGCCTCCATTTTTGTAGTTGAGTCTTAAATCCTAATAGTTTGTTGTCTATTTGTCTCTAAATATTATCTTCCGAGGATCTTAATTTATTATCAAGCATTGCTACTAACTCACTTTGAAATTTGGCTTCTCTTTATTCTCTATGTTTTTCTATTGATTCTATATATTCATGCAAACAATGTAGGGTTACTTTGTTCGGCCTTCCTCTATTATATTTAGGTATCAACGATGTATTACTCATATTGAAAAGAAAAATAAATAAACAAGAAACTTGTGCATCTTATTAACGATAGGGTTCGAATAGTCATGAACATGATTTAGTTACAACAGATCAGATTTACCGTAGACCAAATTCATTGTAGACCCATCGAATTATTCACCACATCAATTCACCTTAGATATACCAATTCACCCATAGAGGTAAAAATGTGCATGCATTATGTATGCACCATAGAGATAATATTCACCACCTCATTTATTCACTTCAGAGATATATTACAGTAAACGTTTTGAAACACTATCTTTTTAATAATATATTTCCAAAAAATATTATTGTTACTTAATTTGTCAAATTTTAATTTAATTATATGTTTTGTCCTTACAAATTTATGCAAAATTTAATAAGTGATTTTTTTCACAACAACTATTTCAACCTCAAATATACAATCTTGTTTTAATATTCTAAAACAAGGATATAAACATGATTTACACTGAACATATTTTATCTCACTTTTTTTTGGAAAATTATTATCTCAGTTATTTTGGAAGTCCACAACTAAATATTTGAAACACATTTTACACACCTCTGTGTTCCCAACAAGTGTTTTTGTCCAATTTAATTAAAGTAGAAAATTAAAGATACCATTTTGAAGATTAAACATCCATAGGTATCCCACATGTTTTTATAATTTACTGGTTATGCAATTTTTATACTACTTATTATCCCCTAGCCTAGGGATAACTAAGGGGATTATGTCTCGAGGCCCATAGGTCCTAGACATGGAGTACTTGTTATCACACAGTTTGTATTTTAGGTCATAGGCTACAGGATAGTGGACAAACTGGCGTAATAGGAACCTTCCCCACCCAATGTCACCTCGATGGGGAGGTTCTTTCTGTTTAGGGAGGTTATCCCAGGGGACACGTCCCCGGTAACCTGGGGTTTGAAGAGGCAAAGAATATAAGGTCAAGAGTTAAGGTTTTCCCTCCTCTCAGGTTACCACCAGTATCAGATAATCCGACTAATCAACCAATAAAGAAGTGAAGTCCCTGTTGAGAACACATGTCCGGAACAACAAAATAACAAACACAATATGTATATTTGCAGGTTATAATTCAAAGGGTTAGTACTTCTTGACTATCTGATTTCATTTAATAAGCAAAATGATAGATAAGATGAGGTCAACGTTTTGCTAAATAACTTATGCAATATCCCCAATTCATCAATATCTATAAAAATGACCAAGCCAACAGTATATTTCAATCAACAAATTGCTCAATAAATGATTGATGTCATCTTTTAATTACTTGTTTGCTAGTCAGAAGGCTTGTTGCATCAAGCATGACGTCAGCCTAAGTTAGTGGCATTAGGGTTAGTTAAGGTTTCAAAAATGAAAGTTTTGAAAGATGATTTTGCACACTACAAGCTCAACGTTGGAGAAAATACCAGTGCCTTAGGGTAAATGGAGTCAAAGTAAGGGAAAAAGGTCTCGGGAGGACTTAAACTTAGAGACTAGAAGGTAGGGTTCCAAGGTGCTGCAATGGCAGGGCCCTAGAATCAAAACCCTAAGGGAAGGAGGCTCACTCCGGTGTTGCTTAAGAAAGGCCTTGTGCTCCTTCCTCTTTCTCTAAATACACTTGGCAAAACGGCTAGCTTCAAAGTACAGATTTAAGGGAGAAAGTGTTGCAGGGGCAAGGCTTTCAAACCCTAGAAGGTTAAAACCCTAGGTGTAGATTCAACTAGGCCTAGGACGTCTCCTCTTTTCAACCTATAACTTTAACTCTAGCTCATAAAAAGGGAGAAAAGTGTAGCAAGGACTAGGCTATATCTTCCTTCATCAATGGCTAAAACAATTTCTCAATCAAGGG
>JZKD02S2270282.1:271750-289160 GCA_000966675.3 Picea glauca | reverse complement strand
ATTTTTTGCTCATGGATTTTCCCAGAAGGAAGGCATTGACTATGAAGAGACATTCGCTCTTGTGGCCAGATACACTTCGATCAAAACCATCATAGCTCTTGCAACTAAGATGAAATGGAAGCTGCACGAGATGGACGTGAAGACATCTTTCCTGAATGGTGTTATCGAAGAGGAAGTGTATATAGAACAACCCCAAGGATTTGAGGTTGAAGACAGGAAGTCTCATGTTTGCAGATTGAAGAAAGCCTTATACGGATTGAAGCAAGATCCTAGAGCTTGGTATGGTCATATAGATAGTTTCTTGACGAGCTTAGGATTTACCAAGAGTAAAGCAGACTCAAATATCTACTTCAAAATTATGGGTAATGAACCAGTAATATTACTACTGTATGTGGATGACTTATTCTTAACTGGAGAAGAAAAGCTCATCGCTGAATGTAAAAAGAGACTTGCTGCAAAATTTGAAATGAAAGACCTTGTCCTAATGCATTACTTCTTAGGTCTTGAGGTATGGCAGAGTCCAGAAAGGATCTTCTTTAACCAAGGGAAGTACACAGTCGAAATCTTAAAGAGATTCGACATGCTAGAATGTAATTCCATGAATACACCCATGGAAACGAAGCTGAATTTGTTGGTCGATACTTCGTCAGACTTGATAAATGCTACACTGTACAGACAAATTATTGGATCATTGATGTACCTGACGAACACCAAACCAGAAATTTGTTTTGTAGTGAAAACCTTGAGTCAGTTTCTAGTAGAGCCCGGACATGTTCACCTAATGGCTGCAAAACATGTGATGAGGTACCTTAAAGGTACAATAGATTATGGTCTCAGCTATGATGGAGATCATGACTTCACATTGAGTGGATACACTGATGCAGATTGGGCAGGAAGCGTCGCTGAAAAAAAATTCACTTCCGGATGTTGTTTCAGTTTGGAATCAGCCATGATCTCATGGCAGAGTAGGAAGCAATCCAGTATTTCTCTCAGCACAGTGGAAGAAGAGTACATTGCCACATGTTCTGCTAGCTAGGAAGCTATATGGATTCGAAAGTTGTTGACTGGCCTATTTGACTTGGAGATGAGAGCAACTGTGATTCTATGTGACAACCAGAGCTGCATAAAGATGACAGAGAATCATGTATTCCATGACAGGTCAAAGCACATAGAGATCCACTATCATTTCATCCGCTACATGGTATAGAGAGGAGCCTTGAAGCTCCAGTACATTAGCACGGATGAACAGGTTGCTGATGTGTTGACCAAAACTCTATCTCATGTAAAGTTTGAACACTTTCGAGATAAGCTTGGTATAGTCCAAAAGGACCCTCCCTGAAAGGGGGAGTATATATTTAGTCCTTCCTTCTGACTTCTCTATTAGACGTAGAGAAAGATGAGTCATTACTTCTGACCTCGTTGTTAGATGTAAAGCAAGACGTTGTGTGTTCCTTGCTTCTAACCTTGCTGTTAGACGTAAAGCAAGATGATTCATTGCTTCTGACCTCGCTGTTAGACGTAAATCAAGATGAGTCATTTCTTTTGACCTCGTTGTTAGATGTAAATCAAGATGTTGTGTGTATTACTTTCTTCTGACCTAGTTGTTAGACGTAAAGAAAGATGATTCCTTGCTTCTGACCTCGTTGTTAGACGTAAAGAAAGATGATGATGTGTTCTTTGCTTCTGACCTAGTTGTTAGACGTAAAGAAAAATGATTCCTTGCTTCTGACCTTGTTGTTAGACGTAAAGCAAGATGATGATGTGTTCCTTGCTTCTGACCTAGTTGTTAGACATAAATCAAGATGATCCCTTGCTCCTGACCTCGTTGTTAGACGTAAAGCAAGATGATGTATACCTTTCTTCTGACCTAGTTGTTAGACGTAAAGCAATATGTGACTGACATTGAGCTACCAACTTATCAGTTGTGACATTGAGCCAGTGTAGTACTATGATGTGCCAGCCTAGTGCTGTGATGAGGTATCATTTTTACTGATACATATTGATGCATATGATGATAGCATTCTTTCGAGAATGATGATGCTGCCAATGAAGAAAAATTTTGATGACTCATAAATTTGCCAGCCAATGTTCCAAGATGATATTGACGATACTGTCCTCCTAATGCCATTGATGATGCAAACCTCTCTCGCCTAATGTTGTTGAAGAATACCCTTCTTGTTAGGGGGGAGTGTTGAAATAATGTAACTGCAAAGAGTATTCTTATTATTATTCTTATTGTATTCATAGGATTAATCCCCATTGTGGATTAATCATGTCGGTAATTGTATTACGACCAAATCCCCTTTTGCGGATTGGTCAACGGACAATTCTAATAGGCATAATAAGAAGTCGGCCCCAACAGTTATTATTGAGACCCATAAATAAATTAAAGGTGGGTTTACCAACCCAGAGTGAGAGGTCAGCCCTGCCAGTGAAGCCTCTTCACATGTGCCAATCTTGTATATATAGAGAGGCTAGCGCCTCACTTTAACACACAACTCACTTGCTCATTCTTAAGAGGCAAGCTGCAATTTACCAGTTGGAGAGAGGGAGAAGAGTGACGCATCTTTTGGAGAGGACTATCTGTATTGGTTTGAGTTATCTCTTGAACACTGTATTGGCAATTTATGATAAGGAAGTTTTTGCTGGGTTTTCTTCCCCTAGAGGGTTTCCCAGGATAAATGTTGTCTCTCTTGTGAATGTGTATTTCTCAGTGATCTTGTTCTTATGTTGCTCTTATCTATTGAAATGCAAATAACTATAATAATGGCATAAACATTAACACAGTCTCCCAGTTAGTATTCAATTCCTAGCGTGTTAGAGTTTTTTAGAGTCCTTGGTCTGGATAGGTTATGTTTGCGCCAAGGTTACTGACGCATCTATCACCTAGGAATGACATGATTCTTGATGCAGGTATCATGGTGCACCCTATGGGTTAGCGACGGAAGATATCTTGGTCGGAGTCGGTGCCTACCATGTGAGTGTGGTTGAGCATCGTATGTTGACTTAAACGCCTTCTGGTGTTGGGTTCACGTGCCTTGCAGTTCTCATCTTGTTCGTCTAGGCCATTTTTTCGGGATGGGGATGTTGTCCCTCAGCTCGTAGGCATGGTCATGTTTGTGTCGGGCGGGTAGCGTTCCTCCATGTTATTATGTGCATGTTTTGCCCAGTCGCCCTTGTGCCTGTGCGTGGTGTCATAGTTTCATGTTTCCTTCCTTGCATGCTTCTGTTCTTCGTCTGTGGTGTGGTCAAGTTGTTTTTGTCATTTCCTTCCTACCTCTTAACTCCTAAAAATAAAAAAAATAAAAAATAACGTATACTTCACTTGTAGTCGTAACGAAGGGGGCGTCACATTTTGAAGCCATTTCAAAGCATGTAATGTGAAGTATTGCATCATCAATATTTGTTGTTATAATTTTCTATTTACTTCATCATTATCAGCTAATTTATTCATTTGAGAAATTCTATGGTTTTATGAAGTCCTAACCAACAAGTGTACTTGAAAATATATATAGTTGTTTGTTGCTTTGTTTCGGGCAGGTACACTTTGATATATTATAATTTCATTGGTTATAAAACCAATACTTTAAGATTGTTGATGCCTTGTGAGAGGAGATCTTTTTATTAGCCATTTTGACCTTTCCTTCTCAAACCCCCAGGTCACCAGGGACGTCTCCCCTAATCTTACCACCCTAAATAGAAAGAGGAATCCTATTGAGGTGACAGTGATAGGATACCCTCAAGTTACACCAATTTTCTCTCCTTTTACCTTTCCTCTATCAATGTACAAAGTACAAAATGTGTGATAATGCTTATTAAATAATATTTGTCATTTTATACACATGCATTAAGAGATTTTATGTTAACAAAAAATTTACTCTTTAAATGGAATAGTAGAAACATAACAAAATACATATTAAGAAAAATAGCTCCTCATTGGTTTGTTGACACTTATTAGTTGTAATGTAGTCGAGTTTGTTGAAGCGTATCAATTGTAATGTAATCTAATGAGTAAAAGGAAGATTCTTCCAAGCATTCTTTCCCCCACTCGCCCAAAGTGAAACATAATTATCCTCCCATCCAACTAGGATCCTAGCCAGATTCCTAGCTCCAAGAAACCTTACGGTATCTAGGCCCTCCATTCTTGTGACTCCAAGAACAAAAATGCACATATCTTGTAAGAATTTTTTCACAAGAAATATCTATTCCAAGAATTCACCAAAATTCCAACATGCTCTAACCTCGCAACATTTCCCCCCTTTCATCCCTATTTCTTCTTCCTAGTTATCAAGTTTTCCTACCCCTTCTCTAAGCCGCCCTCTGCCAACTAGCCATCTGCATGCCTTATCTAGATTGTTTTGGGAAAAAAGTTAAAAAAAATACTAAAATATTAAATGATTTACATAAAATACAAATAAATAGAATGCAAAGTCATGCAACTTGACAATTGTTCCCAAAATTTATGACAACTCATCATACCCATTTAATTCATCATACCAACTAACAATCAAAGTCAATGAAGGTGTTTAATGCTACTAGATATTTATGAAATATCATTGAAATAATCAATGAAGGTATCTAATGCTACTAGATATTTATGCATGCAATATAAGTTATACGATCGTTTAACCAAATAGTGAATAATCTAGTTTAGTAAGTAAGACATTAACTAAGTGTACTAGTGTACATGTGTAGAGTATGTATACGTAGCTAGTGGACACATATCTAGCACATGTACTAAACATAAATAAGCAATACCTCTAGTGCATAGTTCAAGTATCATCACAACAAAGTAGGTAGGACAACAAATCAAGTAATGCATCATTCAATAACTTAACTAACAAAATTACAATAATTCATCAATATTTTATCATCACATTTAAAAATATAAAAAAGGAATCAAAATGAGTGTTTTGTAACCAAGTGAGAAAACAAACATGGCGCATCTAATCCCCAAGAAGTATTCTTGACTAACATCAAATCATCCTTCCTTCATAACCTGCTTCCATCTTCCATCCTATCCTTTCCTCTGTTGGACTAAGCTAGATCATCAACTATATTGACCTAACTCTAGATAGAACCAATAAGTGGAAGTGTCACACATATTCACCAAGCTTCCCCAACATGAAAATAGAAGTCTCCATCACATGTCTAGAGGATTGTGGCTTAACACAACCCTCCCACGATTCCAGGTTTCGAAGGATACATGGTGGAAAATGCCTCCACCCCTCCTGATTGAAATAGGGTCAACACCCTATATCAAGTCATGTTATGCAACTACTATTCTTAGAGTCACGCCATCGAATAATCACTCTAGCAAGTTGTGCATCCTGTCAAAACCACAGTTAATAAATCTCATAGAAATATTTTAAATTATAAGTAAAACTTATAGTACACATTATCTTCCTAATGTCTAAAACACTTACAATAATTTGGCTATTACATAGCTCATCAACCTGTAGGTTATCTCACCGATGCTCATATCCATGTAGATACATCACAAATTTCATATGAGAATCCATATTTGTATTGACATTTACAACATAATTTTGAGTTGGTATCCATGTAATGAAATTCCATATTTAATTTTGCATATTTAAGCAAATCACATAATTGTCATCATCATGAACATACAATAGTAAAAATAACATTATGCAACACATAAATAGGTCCATATATACACACATCTCAAATGACTATATTAGTCTAACTAATCCCAAATAGTTAATAAGCAGTGGATTACTAAGATGAGTAAAATTGAAGGTCACGATTATTTAGATTGATCTTGTGGTTCATCAAAGTTGGACCACTTCTTCTATGCATGTTTTATCTATTTCTCGAGATGCTTGTCCAGTTAGTCCACATTATATTTTAATTTTAAATGTCTTATAAAATATATAAATTTAAATTTATAAGTTTGATTATTTAGATCGAGCTTGTGGTTCATCAAAAGTGGACCACTTCTTCTATGCATGTTTTATCTATGTTTCGAGAAGCTTGTCCATTTAGTCTACATTATCTTTTACATTATATTTTAATTTTAAATGTGTTATAAATTATGTAATTTAAATTTATAAGTTCGATTGATAGTTTTTAATTTTTGGTTTAAAACAATTGTAATTAAATTTGGAAATGAGTTTCTCTCAAAAATCTTGAAAGATGGAGCATATCTAAAATAATTTTATCACTTATCACCTCAAAATTAAAGGCAATACATTCTATCTTATTCTCCTCATAGAAGTGAACCTAGCCAAAATCATCATCAACAAAATGATGCCTGCAGTCTTGGATTAATTATTGGGAAATAAAGGAAGGAATAATAAATTTAATGAGAATATTTGGTGTGATAAAGAATTAGAGGATAAAWGAAAATTAAGATACTATAAGGAAGTGGTTAACCCTAATCTCTAAGATCAAAAGTATCTCTTTGTTTTGACTAGCTTAAGGAGGAGAATAAATATTGCTAAAATAAGAACCAATTTCCATGAGATGCATAGTGAAAATGCACATTGGAAAATTCTCAAAACACCATGACATGAAAGAATCTGTCACCTTTGTGGCATTCAAAGGGTTGAAGATGAAAATCACATTCTCCTATAGTGCCCTAAGTATACCCAAATTAGATCTCAAATTCAAAATATTTGTCACAATATAAACCTTCCTAACCCTCTAGTTTTGGAACACCAAAATAAATTCTAAAGAAGTCCAAGTAATATCTTACCTTTCTTAAGATACATACCCTACCCCCCTCTGGATTTGAACATGTGATCTCTTAGGAGGAAACACATGTTCTTAACCACTAGGTTCACTCATGATGTATAAAATTATAAAATTATTATTAATATAAATTTAAATAAAAAATATATTTATACTATATATGTATGTATATGAATGTAAAATAATTTTAAAATTAAATATATTAATATAAAATTTATTAAATTATTGTTAATATAAATATAATTTTTTGTTTGAGGAATAAGCTCATAATAAATATATTATTACAATAGATTTATAAACTCGAAAAAAAATAAAAAAAAAAATCTAAAAAATTAATACATTAATATATATTTTAATTAATTAATTTCAATTAATAATTTAATTAAATTTTTAATTATAATTTTAAATTACTTCTTTCAAAAAAAAATTCTAAACTAATTAAAAAAAT
This sequence comes from Picea glauca, assembly GCA_000966675.3. Taxonomy (NCBI): domain Eukaryota; kingdom Viridiplantae; phylum Streptophyta; class Pinopsida; order Pinales; family Pinaceae; genus Picea; species Picea glauca. Next base: position 281,995 of record JZKD02S2270282.1, on the reverse strand, counting down.
ATTTCTAAACTAATTATAATCAAATGTACACATCCACATTGTGAAACCCATGATACATTTTATCCATTATACGTTCTCAAATATATATGTTTCAAATGTTAAATAAGTGTTTAATACTATTTGATTGAGGGGTGAGTTAGCCATGAATGCATATTCTTCATATCTCTTAAATGAAACTACTTCCATATTAATATATATTTTAATTAATTAATTTCAATTAATAATTTAATTAAATTTTTAATTATAATTTTTAATTATTTTTTTAAAAAACATTGTAAACTAATTAAAAATTGATTTCTAAACTAATTATAATCAAATGTACACATCCACATTGTGAAACCCATGATCAATTTTATCCATTATACATTGTCAAATATATATGTTTGCAATGTTGAATAAGTGTTTAATACTATTTAAGTGATTGAGGGGTGAGTTCGCCATGAATGCATATTCTAAATATCTCTTAAATGAAACTACTTCCTAAAATAATTTTCATTTATTTATTTTTTATTGGTGTTGTCTAATTGTTCCAAGTTTTGTTTTTTTTAGTCGGAATTTGGTGACATAAATCTCCACGAAATCACAATTTTATGTTGTTTAAATTGCATTTTGAATGTAGAAATGGATTGAGGGTGCTCAAAAACCCTTGGGATACTAGGATTATACAAAATTAACCACTCAAATATGCATATCCAATAATTTCTACTTGGATCTTGGGAAAAAGTGAACATAAAATATCCTAACTAGCACATTATATATTGAGACAAAGTTAGGAAACAACAAAGACATAAAAGATATAAAAAATAAGCATATGATGAGATATATCGAAATGTTATGTGAATAATCAATACTCCTTATTAATAGTAGAACTAATTAGAGTTGAAAATTATAAATTTTTCCAATCTCACTCATTTCTGATTTCCTGTATCAAAATTGGTCTATCAGACTTTAAGAAAAATAAGAGATTACTTGGATTTCTGTAAAATGTTATTTCGATGCTTGAAAAGCATTAAGATAAGTGTTCCAAGATCACTAAAGTTTCATTTATTTATTTTTTATTGGTGTTGTCTAACTGTTCTAAGTTTCAGTTTTTTTAGTCGGAATTTGGTGACATAAATCCCCACGAAATCACAATTTTATGTTGTTTAAATTGCATTTTGAATGCAGAAATGGGTTGGGGGTGCTAAAAAACCCTTGGGATGCTAGGAGTATACAAAATTAACCACTCAAATATGCAGATACAATAATTTCTACTCGGATTTTGGGAAAAATTGAACATAAAATATCCTAACTGACATATTATATATTGAGACAAAGTTAGGAAATAACAAAAAGATAAAATATATAAAAAATAAGCATATGATGAGATATATCGAAATGTTATGTGAATAATCAATACTCTTTATTAATAGTAGAACTAATTAGAGTTGAAAATTATAAATTTGTTCAATCTCACTCATTTATCATTCCTGGTATCAAAATTGGTCTATCGGACTTTAAAAAAAATAAGAGATTACTTGGATTTATTTAAAATTTTATTTCAATGCTTGAAAAGCATTAAGATAAGTGTTCCAAGATCACTAAAGTTTCATTTTGTTTTATTGGTGTTGTCTAACTGTTCTAAGTTTCAGTTTTTTTAGTCGGAATTTGGTGACATAAATATCCACGAAATCACAATTTTATGTTGTTTAAATTGCATTTTGAATGCATAAATGGGTTCAGGGTGCTCAAAAACCCTTGGGATACTAGGAGTATACAAAATTAACCACTCAAATATGCATATCCAATAGTTTCTACTCGGATTTTGGGAAAAATTGAACATAAAATATCTGAACTGGCATATTATATATTGAGACAAAGTTAGGAAATAACAAAGATATAAAAAAATAAGCATATGATGAGATATATAAAAAATTTATGTGAATAATCAATACTGTATATTAATAGTAGAACTAATTAGAGTTTCAAATTATAAATTTGTCCAATGTCACTCATTCCTCATTTCTGGTATCAAAATTGGTCTATCAGACTTTAAGAGAAATAAGAGATCACTTGGATTTCTTTAAAATGTTATTTCGATGCTTGAAAAGAATTAAGATAAGTGTTCCAAGATCACTAAAATTTTGATGACTTAGAAGGTTAGGATTCCAAGAAAGGGTTCAAAGTGTCTCTTGTTATTCTTTTAGTCTCTATCCCTACTAATAGCTTTTCGATTCCTAATTATTGCCTAGTTTCATTTCTTTCTGGCTTCATTTACCTTTTGAACCTCCTTCCTTCATTTAGCTTGATCTTTTGTAATGAGGTCTTCATTTATAAATATTCCAAACCCTTTTAAGATCATAGTTTTACTAAGTATGTCGTATTTATGGGCATTAGAACTTACCATAACCCGAATCAACCTATCTTTATGTTCAATTATTTTTCCCAACCTTTTTTCTTCTATAAGGTCACTGGTTTCAATTTGATATTTATATTTTAATTCCTCCTTGACTATTGGTAACATGTCATCATATTTTTGTTCTTTTATACCAAAAATTATTAGGTTGAAGGCTTTTTTGTTGCACTTGTGGTATAACTCTATGAGCTTATTTATTTCCTATTTGATAGGTTTGATATCCAATTTTTGTTCCACACTATTTAGGGACAAATTGTTAATTTGCTTTTCCTATAGATCTTTAATTTTGTCCCAAAGATTGTTATTTTCTTCGACCTCTTATTCATGCTTTGATTGTTTTTCTTCTTGGTTGTTTTTTTCTATTTCTTGTAACCTAGCCTCCTTTTTTGTAGCTGAGTCTTAAAGCCTAATAGTTTATTGTCTATTTGTCTCTAAATATTATCATGGCCCAGATCGATTTTAGCATGGCCCTGGAGGGCTCATCCTTTTCTTCTTCAACTCCTCCACTTTGTCAGTAGCAACAACATCCATCACATCGGCTTGGTCCTGCAACAGAAATGTGTCTTTCTCCATGAGGTAGTGAGTTCGGGTATCATGTTATGTGTCACTTTGATTCTCAAAACATTTGAATATGTGCATTTAATTCTTTTTTCTTCTAACGTGTGCTTGGACCTTATTCCTTTCCACTTGACCACGCCTGGGGGGAATGACAGGTTTCCTTAGTAAGCCAGTTCCCATAGTGTTTGATTTTCCACTAGAGGGATTCATGAAAGGTCATCATTCGTTCCCACCATACTTGCCACTTTTCATCTTTTTCTCGTTCATCCATCCCATACACTAGTTAGCACATTAGGTTGGAAAAACTATCCAAGGGTTGTACCTTATCTTGTGGGAAGAAGGGGATAAATGCCCAAAGGGTAAAAGTAGCTGGCAAAAGATAAAATCCAAAAGAATGAAACCTTGAGATGCTTCGCCCAGGGATCCCCGAGAAATAAATAAAAATCTTCTCAGCAAGAAATAGAGGAACCCATAAAAATAATAAATCAATACCTAGTTGGAGGATAGGGGGTCTCATCATGAGATAGCCTATTAGATCCATGGGAATGTAGTGGTATTACACTACCACTCAACTGGTCACCATGCTCGAGTAGTGGCTATTGGTGGCATAACCAAGAGAAAGGGGGTCTCATCACAATCCAAACTTTTCATTTCCGTGAAATGCTTGTGGGTAACATTGTCACCATTGGTCACCACGCCAGGGAAATGTCCCCCAACTAGCCTCTTGAAATAAAAAGAAATAAGAATAAAAGATAAAATGCATGAATGGGCTTGGCAACATTTGCATCCATGACAAGGTGCAACTCACAGGGGCAGAAATAGATCAAGGGTTTGCACCAAAGATTGGAGGACGTTCCACCAGGGACAACCTAGCAGACTTGGACCCAGGGGGGGTGTTGCCCTTTTCACCTTGACCTAGGCCTTGGAATTCCCATGACGTCACCTAGGTCACCCATGACGTCACCCAATGTTTTGGATACTTTGGAGGCAATTGTGTGCCAAGTGGCACATGTGGTAGGATCCTAAGGCCTAAGGAGGCCTAACGATTTGCTCCATGAGGCCAATGTTGCCATAAAAGGGCCTAACGTCACCTAAAATGGCATGACATCATCTTTACAATTTTATTTAGGGTTTTATTATGACATTTTATGTAAAAATTGGATATTATGTGTAACTGGCCATGTCGGCCTTTTTGACCTAATTCTGATCATTAGTTTTGTATAAATAAGGGTTTAAACCCTTGTATTATTGATCATCTTTCACTCACACTTGTGAGGACTGAAATTTGTTCCCTATATAGGGTTTATTAGCTTAAATTTTAGGCGCACTTGTTGAAGAAGGCTAAATTTGAAATATTTTGGCAAGTTTCTTGGTGGATGTGTTCAACTAGGGATTTTCTTGATGATTCTTTATGTATGTAAGTGATACTTCTGCAATTATTCTTAATTGAATAGTTATATTTTTATTTATATTACATTTGAATTCAAGATTATGAAATAGCTTGATTAAACCCTAGGAAGACTAGCACATATTATTGTCCTAGATTTAAAAGCCTTAACCTACTAGATCTTGTCAAAAGGCCATTTTTCTTGAAGCATTTTCTAGGGCATTTCCATTGAAACACCCTAGTCTTACTTGTTTCATATTAGTCGATTTAGTTTCATCATTGAGTTAAAGAGGGAGGAAATCTAATAAGGCCTAGGGTTACCTACAATTTAGTAGCTAGTTTCCCCTAGGGTTTGATAGTTGGAGCCTTGGGTTACCAAAACTCCATCTATTTATCTCTATTGTCTTTGACTCTCCTACTATCATTTCTCTTCAACATTTTCTACCACATCATTGACTCCATTTGCCCTAAAGCACTAGTCTAAGTCCTATTTTGAGTAATTGATCAAAACAACCACCAAAACTTATACTTTGAGCTTCCTACTAACCATTTCTAACACTAGAATAGCCTAACCTACTAACACTATTGTTGTTGTTACTAAAGTAAGCTACAACCATTAATTGCAACATTAAAATCTCATAAAAGCAATTGAAAATGTTGATTAATACATTGTCTTGGTTGCTTCTAATAAATGTTAGTATTATGATTTCAATGGTTGATGATTCTTAGTCATTTTGAAGCCATTTCAAGGCATGTAATGTGAAGTATTGCATCATCAATATTTGTTGTTATAATTTTCTATTTACTTCATAATTTTCTATTTACTTCCTTGTGAGAGGAGATCTTTTTATTAGCCATTTTGACCTTGCCTTCTCAAACCCCCAGGTCACCAGGGACGTCTGCCCTGGTCCTACCACCCTAAATAGAAAGAAGAATCCTATTGAGGTGACAGTGATAGGTGTTATCTCCTCAAATAAAACAGTCAAATTTGTTTATTTTAGGTGATAGGAAGTCATTGAAAAATACATTTCTAAATTTTTTAAGGTTCATTTTTGAGAGCCTTAGGTTTGTAATAATGTTCAAAAAACAATGGATTTGATTTTTATTTCAAAAAAGCCAAAACTCAAATTTCAGTGGCTAAGATCCTTCCCAAAAAGGCTTCTAAGACACCGAAATCCCTAGCTTTCGGCAACTTAAACCCAAAATTCGGGGCCATTTTAGCCACCGAAAGTGCAGAAAAGTCTGTTTTTACTGCGTCGAGTCATCATTTTCAAATGATGATTCTGAGCGACTGGAGAATCATTTTGAGAAACGGTCGGAGTTTTTTGTTGATAACATGTCAAAGAACAGTAACCTCTCTCATTTTTCCAACATGTGTCATATATTGGGAGAATCGAATTCATCACTAAGCCCTAATTATCGGATCTCATAATTTCCCTGTTTGACACATGTTTTTGAAATGTAGATCCCGGGAAAATGAAATCGAATATCAAAAAAATGAGAGAGGTTTTTTCTCAAAACAAAACAATCTACAAAAGTCTCTTCCAGTTTGTACCCATCTATTTCTATTTGAGATATATAGGTCAATATTAAAGCAACATATTTCTACCTTTTCCCAGTCACCAAAAGCACAGAACGAGGCAACAAGCTACTATTTTTGCACAGATCCGAGTTTCCTTGATCCAAATGACATGAGGAAAATTTATAATGATAGATAATAATTAATGGAATCATTATTGGGTTTCTGTTCCAGTTTTAAAGGGTGCCAGCAAGAGGAGAAGATCAAGCTTCCTACCTTATTTTGGCAAAAACTGTCCTTTTTGACCAAAGTGACAAATTCGAATTAGCTATCAGCCTATGGAGATCTACTACAGTTGTTGAAGACTTTGAATGCCAGCAAGACTATGAGGATAAGATATTGACCAAGTAAATAGGATCTTTTCCTATTTTCTTGAATATGTTTTGAATGTCTATTTTGAGTAAATTTGATCCAGTTTTCCAGGAACTAGAAACTGTTTGTAAAGGCTATAAAGCCAAGAACATTTGATGAACAAAGGGGTTCGACTTTGGAGACTCTTTCAGATTTTGTACTCAAGCTTCTCATTTTCATATTAAGTAATACAAGCTTCTTTTGCCATTACTTGTTCATATTCCGATCTTCTTATCTAGTTTGTACTTGCACTTGAATGTTATATTCATGTTATTCACATTTGTCTAATGCCTGATAGATGTTATCCTTTCTTTGCATTGATGAGTTAGAATTGCAAGTATTATTTACTTATTGTAATCAGCCATTCATATATGTTTATTGTATGATTCTGGTTGTATAGTAAGGATTCTCCACACATCCACTTATTTACAAACTCCCTGAATAGTAGTAGTTGAAAGCCTTGTCAATCTAAGTGTGTTTATGCATGTCTTGAGTGAGTGAGGTTTGATTTAGTCATTCGACTTGATCCATTTGAGTGAATCATTGAGATATTAGTTAAGTTACCAGGCATCTCTGAGATACAACCTAAGAGAGTTTCCTGGAGTGATAACAAATTGGCATCGTTGCCGAGGAGAGGAGATTGAAGCTCATCTTCTTTGGGAGACGACAAGATCTAGCTTTGATGATAAACAAAGTCTGGACATCATTTGGTTGTAATCATCTATCTGGCGACTCCATGAAGGATGAATTCAGTGGCAACTCCATTGTTCAGAAATTTGTTGGTGACTCCACCGGTATGACATGAATAAGATCTTAGCGAAGAGGTATGATTTCTGTGATTTTTCAAAGAATGTTGGTTTCCCTAATCCAATGCCTAGTAGAGATGAATGGGAAAATAGACTTCCCAGATTTCGAGGTGAAGATTGGGAAGTACCAGCTGAACATTTTCTGGACTTTTATGATTGCATTCATCGGTTGCAAGTTGTGCATGAGGATGTTCAAATCCGTCTCTTCTGTTTTTCATTAGAGGGGATTGCTCGTGATTGGTACCGGTCTCTTCCTATTGCCAATATCAACTCTTTGGTAGATTTTCATGTTGCCTTTCATTTGTTCTGCAAAGGAATATTTTCAATTGACTTTCTATTTCCTGAATGTTGTCATGAATTCAATTTATTGACTAAAGATTCAAATAATCATGAAGAGTATGTTGTTATAGGGGATACCTCTCATTGTGACCGATACATTGATGATCTTCACAATATTAGCCATAGTATAGATGGTTTTAAAATTATATCAAATGCATCTATTGACTTAGGTTGTCATGAAGATGAGAATGTCCCCTTAGAAAAACCTAAAGATGATTATCAGATTGATGCATTAGCAAGTGATAGTTTCAGATCTGCAGTAGATTCAAAAGGCAACCCTTAGTTTTTTGATTTGCAGACAAAGGCAAATTTCAGTAGATATGAGGAGGAAGGTGAGGAGTAGAAAGTTTCAGATCAGCAATTGAGCTTTTATTTTCATTTGACATAAGAAGAATAGTTTACATTCAACATCGATATCAGTGAAGGCAGCCAACATCACTTCATTCTGCAGTTGGATCAACATCTCAAAGAGGTATTCTTTTATGGTTTTATGACCCTGTTGCTGACTATTTCAAAAATATGAGTAGTATGAATGTCAAAACATTTTTTTCAAACGAAGATTGTTTATGTCATCAACTATATTTCTGTATGTTACACTCTCTATTATTTTTGGGGTCAAAATCAAGAACAAGTTCAGTAAATCAGTTTCTGACATGGCTTCATTGGAAGCATGATTTCACTTGATAAGAGGCAGTACAATTGGTTAGTGTAGGAGTAGGAAGGAGAATAATCTCTTCATATGAACATATAAATTATATTCAGTTGTTATTTCTTAAATAAGCAAAGCTTCCTGGGGACTTGGACGTTATGCTGCCCTTTCTCAAGACAATGGCCTTGTGCCCATTGTGGAGCCAGACATTCTGCTGGATGGAGACCATTCCATTGATAAAATCCTTGAAGTGGCAGAGAAAGTCTAGACTGAGGTTTTTTTATACTTGGCAGAGAACAATGTGTTGTTCGGGGGAATTTTGTTAAAACCCGATATGTTGACTCCTGATGCTGAGCACAAGGAGAAAGAAACCCCACAACAGGTTGAAGATCACACTCTTGAAATGCTTAAGAGGATGGTGCCACGAGCATGGATAATCACATCGAGAATCAAGGATTTTTGCAATATCAGTTATTCCAACTCCTAAGATTTTATCACAACCAGTACACTCTACTTCTGTAAGCTTCTTCCAGAAGGTTGATGCAACAACAACAACTAAATGATCCCATAAACCTCTCTATATCACATTTCATTTAAATTTGATCTCTTTCTGTTTCAGAGTTTCAAATATGTGTTCCTTCTTTTCCATTGTAGATTAACATTTAATGGACAGGAAAGAAATAGAGAAGGAGAAACTACTTGGTCATACTCTACATGATCTCTTCACCAATGTATCACCACTGGTTCAGGGAAAGCTACAGGGCACAAACAATTTGTTGGAGCTGATTAAAAAGATAAACCTCAGGAACAACATGAAGTTATTGCATGATTTTAGAGTACTTTGTCATCCACCTGATGAGTGTACTATTTCTATAATAATTGACATGGAATTTCCAAAGCCAGAGAAAGTTGAAATGAATGATCCAAGCCTCTATCTTACAGAGCTCAAATCCAGGGATTGTGTAGTGTACCTTTTTTCCTACCCAGAGCTTATAACTCACTAGGTAACATTCTGATACCAATTTGTAGTACAGCCATTTCCAAAATCCGGGCTTATAAACGCTCTGATTACCCATCTAACTCACTTTCCCAAAATTCGTACAGACATTATATAATCACATGCATTCAAGTAAAGAAATACATTTAACTCAGATTAAACGTATAATTTACGGCTGCAATGAAACAATCCATAGCATTTAATAGTAATTCATATACACAGCGGAAATCATGATAATTTATGTAGCACAGTCATGCAAAATGTGATAAGAACATAGTTAGATACTTATCTTGTGACAGTGATGAAATCCACCAACCAAGTGCAGGCCTTCCACGAACCTCCCAGCCTTAGACCACACTGCTCATCATCTCAACAGTGGGTCACCCCCGAGCTGGGACTAAGCTCCACCCCAAGGCAAGGAATCCTAGGCTAAGCTGAGGTTACAGGGGAAAACAACACAGGAATATCTGGAAGGATTCTTCCCAAAGATGCCATCTTACGCCCACTACTACCGGACTCTCATTCCCCACATGCCTGTTCCGCCCAGGAGTATACACCTTCACACACACAGTCCATCGGTGCTAACCTCCCTCTCTGGGTCTCGGCAACAAGCCGGATCAGGAAGTCTTAGAGCCCGTAGTTGGTGCTGGGCACTCTCTGGAAGAACCACTTCCCAACAAACTCTTTCACCGAAACAGAGTTGCTCACAGGCCTGACAACCTGCCTCTTCCAACCACAGTCATATCCCTCACTAGTAGAGAGATCATACACGACCTTAGCACTATCTTACTCTGGCCAGTATTCCATGTGCAGTCTAGCACTGTGTGTGCGCAACAGCCAGTCAGGAAAAACAGACACGCGCTTCCCAAATAGGTCCAGTAATCACGGGATAGTCTCACCGTCTTGGTTTCGGGATTGTGCCAGGTATTCTTGCAGAGATCAGATGGGTTCATGCTCGGTCTGTCCGGTAGAATGGAGACGCCCCCCCTCACATGGTTCATCTCGGCTATTATATTTGCATGCACCAAGGTTGACACTTGTCACCCTGGGAACTGCATGCGTTCCCACAACATGCATCCCTTTTGCACGTTTTCCCCTTGCCAGGAACTTAGGATAAAATAAAATACACATGTCTTTTTGGGAATAATATTAAAATATTAATCCCAGGCTTAAGCCCCCTAGGC